>JAAAKL020003003.1:13366-24269 GCA_010016065.2 Carybdea cf. marsupialis auct. non (Linnaeus, 1758)
TAGTAATGGTAAGCGTCAACTTAGATGAAACAATAACACATAAGCAGCTAGTTAAAATACCAATAAGTGTTTGTAGAAATGTGATGTTTGCAAGTCTCAGCTTGCAGGGAGTTATTCTTCAAAACTCGCAACCTCTACCTTTCCTAGGTGTCACCTTTGAGCCGCCTCTAGTTCTCCTGAAGAATGCTGATCTGCAGGGTTTTGTACATTTTATAAGATTTTTCATAGGGATAAACTGATTTCGGGAATTAATTGAGGAAGATCTAAAGGGATGAAAAAATAAATAATCAATCATCTTACTTTACACGAACGACAAATAACTGAAGAAACCGACTTCATAACATAAGCTACTTTCGATCTAAAAAAAGCTTCCATTCCTGATACAGAAGGAAGGAGGCCGCCAGCTCGGTATCACATGTGTTCAAACTGAAGAGGGGCTGCCGATCCAAAGCAATAAAGCAATAAGTTTTTAAAAGCTATTTCAATTCTCAACGTTTAACTCACCCACCCTCGGAACTTTTTGAAGCCTCAACATTTAGCTGACGTCACTTTTTACACGTTTCCACGCTCCCAGCATTCGATGCCGGAGACTTCAATTTTCACTTTTCCGTAAAGAAAGAAATATAAGTTAAAGTATATGTTAAAAGCCCAACATATTCTTACCTTTGTTCACGATCCTAAGTGCTGGTACACCTGGAGGAAAGACGACATAGTATTTGAATTTTATGACTTCCTTGATGTCATGAACTTGGATAATTGATTTCCAGCTCCGTGATCCATCTGCCATGAAATAAAGCACTTGGTTGGTAAGAATTAGTCGCCCCATCCCTTCCGAAGAATTGATCAAAAGAGATACTGCTAAGATCTTCTCGTCAACATCCAAACTTGCGTCAGACGATTCCATTGATGTTAAATGCTTTTCGTTCTCAAAGAAAGTGTTGTATAAAAAGCCAAACTGCTCTGGGCTAATATCGGCATCCTTGCCGCCAAGGACAAGGAAGAGACAACCAGCAGATGCGTCATTAAGAGCAATTTCCAAATTTTTCACCCGAATTATAAAGTTTTCCCTTTTTAAAGGTTTATTTGGTAGTCTACGAGATGATACTTTTAACTTCTGTCCTTCTTTCTTCCTCAGATACTTACGGACGTCCGCCATTCGCTTATAAAACTCTTCCTCCTGCAATAGTTGCTGATCTGCCTCGTTAAGGGAGGACATAATATCATACACGTACTCCTTCGGGAAAAGTTCTTCTCCGACTAAATATAATGAAAAAAAGTCATCCAGTGCTCGAATTGGTTGTCCACAAGCCATGTGCATCATCCCTCTCAGATAAAAATACGAAGCTTTTACCTTCGTACTCCTACTCGCTAATGTCCCTATTTTCTCTGTTAGAATGCTTACGCAATTCTCGAAATACTGTCCTGAATCCGGTCCCTGAATAGAAGGAAGCGTGAAAATTTCTTTTTCTACGCTCAACAAAGCTGCTATCGAGAAGGACGCCTTTTTTGACAAGGTAGAGACATTGGAGGAACTGCGATTTCGTTGTACTGTAGATTTACGCTTTGAAAAAAATCTCTCTGAAAGCACAGCGAATGCGTCTCTTCGTTCAGGATTTTCCAATCTATCATCAACAAAGCGATCGAATGCGTATGAGTTTGTGACCGACTGATAAAAAGCACGTTCGTCTTCTAACCGCGGCACCTCGAGGTACCCCTTTTTGTGAAAGGTCTTATCACTAAATTTCATGTGCGACATCGTCTCACCAAATAAACTGACCATAGCGTCTAGGCACGCAATTTTTATCTCCTGAGCAATCTTAACTTTAAATCTGTACCGCTGTTGATTAGCCTCTTCTATACTGCGTGGTTTCGGTTTCTCTACTTGATCAACATCGTAACGGTACTTTAGGCGCTTGAATTTCAATAAAAGAGACTGACTCACCGGATCGGGCATATGTGGCACCGTATCTTTACCATCCACGTCAACCTTACCTTCGTCCAGATCAACTAGAACAATGTCCGGTATCTCTTTCAATTTCCGTACCTGGTTAATTTGTTTCCGCAAAGTGCTATGGCAACCCATGACAAACGGCCCAGGAGCTTCTATCAAATCTGCAAGTTTGTTAGGTAGAATCGGAACATAAGTAAGCCACCATTTAAATGGTTCTATGTACGCGAAAAAGCTTTCAATTACTAGAGTAAGTAAAGAATATCGAGACGAGAGAAATATGATTCGCTGCTGTGTGAGAATACTTGTGATCACCAATATTATGTCGTCTGCTGATAGAACCAACAGTGGCCAGTGTAACTCCATATCGTCTGGGCGTCGATCTGGTTCATCTGCCGAAGGTATGATACACGTTTGACCACCAATACTAAATTCTATCGCTACCGGCCCTGCAGGAGGTATAGGGACACGAAAAACTTGTGAACAAAGCTCAAGAAATGCACTCCAGCTCTGTGAATCCGTTTGGAACGACTCCTGGAAAGCTGATAAACAGTGCCGCATTGCCTCGAAGTAAGGAGACCTCGACAAGAAGCACAGGCCTACGGGGGCATATACCACCATCATGTCATCTTCCTCACCATTATCATTCTCTGATTCCCCTTTCATCCGACTCTCTTCTGTCTTCCCAAAGACACCTAAGTCTATTTCATTCTCTTCATTCTTAACACACGTCGTTTTAAACTTTCTGTCCATGATTAGGCAGCAAGCATACGAACGATCACCCTCGATACTTGTTAGTACTAGGTACAAAATATGTGGCTCCCTTTCCCTTTGGCTGATGTATCCACCATCCGGAAAGCAGAATGTTGCTAAACTGTAGATGACCTCGTGCGAGTAAGGAAACGATTCCAATGTACTAGAAGCATAAGACATGGAACGTCTTAACCTCTCCTTATGGGTAGCCTCTGTATCCATCGATGGGCAGAACACATTGCCTTTAGGATAGTACGAGCCACCTATTGAAAGACAAAGGAGAAGCATAGATCAGGAGAAGTAAAACGTGGTGTCTTCAATGACACCAGCTTTATATGTATATAATGAAAATTACTGTGATTATAGGTGTCATATTTGCTAACATTTTCACCACTCACTGCTAACAGCAATTGTCTGCAATATCTCCCAAGCAGGTTCATATCTTCAACGATGCGAACCAATCCTCTCTCATTTTATAAATTCTTGGCCAAAGGTTCATTCCTTTACTGCAGTGCTACTGTGAATAGTGTCTGGCGAAAATGTTAAGCAAATAAGCATCCGTTACTTAATGACATTTTAAAGTCTTGTACCACAAACAACGGTTTCAACACGAGAATGTTCTCTCAAATGAGTAGCTGCCTCCCTGAACCACGAGTAAAAGCAGCTACGCGTAGCAGTAATTAAGTGCAAGTTTCCTAAATATACACAAGTTACAGTTTTCTGAGGAAATCTCAGTTTTAAATTAATGTACTCTCATTGAGCTTGGTCACCTCTTTTGTCTCGAAGTGCAACAATAGACAAAATACTCTTAGAAATGTAGCGAATTTAGCCATAATCACCATTAGGTTCATTACATCAGGAATGGTATGTAAAATGAACTGGGTCCTTTGGCGAAGGTAAGGATTGGAATGGATCCCTACAACCGATCGAAACTTATTTTACAAGAAACCTAGAGTATCATAACTCCTTCGATTGTTGAGAAATTTGTCTTACACCATCAACTTTTTAAATCAAGATATGTCCTTGCGCGATCTCTCGTTCAATTCACATCATTACAACATAAAATCGAAATCTCTTTCGACAATACATAGGGGGTCAATTAATGCGAAAAGAACGATTGCAAAAAGTTCGAGATTGATACAGTTTCCCAGGCCGTTGCAATTTTATCATTTTGCTCCTTAATTACTCTCAAAATAAAAAAACATGATAATTAATACTGTCCGGGGTGAAAAAAACAACACCCAAGACAACATCTACGCAAGTCACCTGTATTACAGCATTTCTGAAAATATACCTACCATCAACCATGGACCTAGCTAGGGGAAATATTGCAGCTGTACCAGACAATATCCCAAGAACATGTAGTTGAAAAGGCCCCATTATGCCATCCTTTGTTATTCTAAAAGTATCACAAAATCCTTTATGGCCTTTGCATGCAGTTAAGCCTGTGCTTTCGTCTATTCCAAGCACAATGGCTGCTTCAACAAGGGCATTATCCAGCAACTTTGCCATTGTTGTACTGTTGATGGCTCACTCCTTGTGAAGTGCAATCTACACAAAGAAAGAATAAATCAAACTAAAGCATTCTATGTAAGGTATATATGCATGTATAGATTGATATCTCATCTTTGGTGTGCCAGATCTCAGTGTCATCCCTATCAGCACTTTAGACAATGTTTATGTTTCGAAAACACAAAAATAATACATGTTGCAGTTTTTAATGCCATTGAATCTCCCCTGCAGGGGCTAAAGGCAGTGCCCATGTACATGGGACTTGTCTGTAGCATAGGAAACTTTAAGACTGGATGCCGCTCCTGATGTCACCATGGCCCCTCCTGGATTTGAACCCAGACCCTCTTGAACTGAAGGCAAGGAACTTATCCACTAGACAACGGTGGCATATATAATACACACACATATGTATGTATTTAAGTAAGTAAATATGTATTGGTGTATGTATGAGAGTATCAAATCAATTTTAGTATTTATAGCTCTTTTTGTCCGATACAACTACGTACAAAATCGTTAGAATCTCAAATTGAAAAGGGAATAAAAAACTCTTATACCTAACTGTATTTGTGTTGTTGTTTGTTTTTGTGACTAATCAGAATCTGTGAAAATGAATGGTAAACCTAAAATGCCCATGAAAAGACAAAATCTTTTTTATTTGCAAAGCAACAGTTTTTTTTGCTTTGATACTTAAAGGATTCCATGGTACTTTCCTACCATCCTGCACTCAATTTACACCCTCATAAGATAGGGAGAAACAACAATAACACACTTACATTCATACAAGCATAAAAGAATTTTTAGTACAATCCTGAGGGCAAAGTCACTCAAAGATAGTGTAGCCCATGCTCATCTACAAGTAAATGTTAAGGATGTCAACTTAAGTTGTAATTCATGTAGTAAGAGACATAACTGTTATGTTTGCAACTGGATTGGTGAGGCAAGCATTGTTTTCTGACAATAGCAAGCACAATACTCATTTGTCTAAGAGGAGATGTATTTCTAGCACAAGATTCTAAAAGCATTACATACTCAACTCAAATACCAAGTAGGTAAAATTCTGTGAATTGATATCACATTTAAACAGAAACTGTTGCTACTGTATTATGAATTCCAGAATATTTCTTAAAAACTGACTGATGATAACACCCCACTGCCAATGTGGTCACAGTAGAAATTGAAGACAGGCAGTCTAAATTAGCTGAACAATGTGGGGATGGGGGCACAATATAGGTGTTACATGTAGTGAAACTGTTGCCAACACAAACTAAATGTTAAGGTCTCAATGAGCATGAGGCCGAAAAAAATGTTGTATCTTGAGTATTCAAACCAACAGATAAAGGTCTGCCAGCTGACACATTTACCACATGGTTAGCTGGGTTGACTACTTATTATGGTCATTTTATACAAGACATAAAGCTGGAGGGAGTGACAATAACTTGTCTAATCTTACTTTGCCCCTGTTCCTGCTTAAACACCAAACAATCCACCTTTTCTGCTTCACCCTACCAAAGGAGAGATCATGTTTCATTATGCACCACATGTTTGTTTTGCATCTAAGCTTATAAAGTGAGGCAGTAAGGATCTCACATAATATCAGTCTCTCCATTTTGTTCTTATCATTTTCTCCTTTTTGTGTGTTGTAGGACACTTATCTGTTTTATAAAAATATTTCAGAAAGATTTTCCTGTCTGTTTTTTATTCATGACGATGCACATCATATGTATAAAGACCAGGCTAATTCTATTTCAGGAAATCAGACAGGGCAAATGTTAGATAATGCTGACAGTAAATGCTGAAAAACAAAAGATATCTCAATCAGTAGTTTTTCCAAGATATCAGAAGCAACCTTTGGATCAAATTTCACCTAAATTAGCTGCATGCTTTCTTAAATTTTTAGGCAAAATTTAGACTAAGACAGGTTAAGCAACAGGTATCCTTAGAATATGTCTTAAGTTTTTGCTAAATCTCAGCCTCAGTAGTCTTCTAGAATGTAGTAGTTTATATATAACTTTTGGAGTTCAATAATCCTGGATGTTTCTATTTGATTGCCCACTTTGTAATTGTATGGACCTTGGACATATGGACAATGATTTTCTAGCACACCTAATGATAACTTAAAAGTTTAGCAGGTGGCAACTTTTGTACTCATATACCACACAGCAACAAAATTTCCTGTGAGTTGTAATGTTCAGGCTAACCCAAACAGTAATGTGAACAACAATCACAACATTTCAACATTCTTAACGACTACAATACTACAAGACATAAATCACATATCTATACATATAGCAAATCACTTGCTTCTGTCACCATAACCAGGCAATAATTGATCTATTGTTAAAAGGTTGCTTTCACATATAAAATGTGAACAGTTCTCAAGTAAACTTGGTTAAATAGTCATCAACCATAGTGATTTGTGGGCCTACTTTGATACGTTCACAATGACACATTGATTCCACTAGGTTCGTTCTCACTCCTGGTTGTAAGATCAACAATGTTCAGTTGGTGATCCACAGTTCAGCATGAAAAACTGTGACTTTTAAGTTAGTTGAATACCTCCATCGTACCAGATTAAGAATTTTCATCTCTTGCAATATCTACTGTACTCTACAAGATACCTTCATGGTCAACTCTTCACTTATCAACATTTAAAGTCATGCTGATTGGAAGTAGATTGATATGCATATCAATTGAAGCTTGATAAGACAATACTCTTATGATGGAAATCCCTCTCCACAAGATAGCCCGCAAATTTTGAGAATGAGGAATACACATACTATGTACGAAAATTAATAAAGAGATGTCAGAATCATAGAGATATAAGTATGAAGAAGTATATTAATATATATGCAGATGATGACATGCTTTACCTCTAGGGGAGGAAACGAATGCATCTAGGGCATAAAAATGCTCCATTATACCAGCCACTGTATTATCAGTGTAGAAAAGAAAGCTATTTGGATTCTGTTGCTGTCTCCTCCCAAACATTGCTGTTTATCCAGTTCTTTAAATTATACAGTTGTTGTAGGGAAATGGGATGTATGGACACTAAGATATGATATGAGAAATGGTATCAACCTACAATTCTGGGTGGTTGAAAAATAAAACACACTGTTCAATTAGAGACATACTGGCCATTTTAGAAATTATACCTTGTACCTTGAGACAAAAAAAGCCATTGTAATAAAACATTACTTGACTCAAACTGTTGTTATGAAAGCAACATTGGTTTCCCTTGCAGTACTTAACAAATGCACCAGTAGCTAGGGCCAATTATGGGTACACTTCTGTTCTACTGTAAGTCAACTCTACTGTCATATTATGGAGATAATAGGAAAAAAACAATTATGGCAAGAAATGTACAAGAAATTTATGGCTACCAATCGACAAGTTTCATCGTAATTGGAAAAACTATATTTATCAAGTATACAAAGTCAGTAAGAAGTAAAGACCTGATCATAGCTGTGGGCTATGTATGCCATATTAAGATTCCAAATCCCCACATAAGTTGAAATGATCATCTACACTACCATTGTGGCTTTGATTGGTGTTGTTCTTACAATAACTGTTGCTGCCCCCACAGTTTTAGACTGACTGTAAGATATGTGATCTATAGCAAAATATAGCAGGCTCTGCTTGGTAAAAAGTTTCATGTAAAGAAGTGGAACTTCAATTTTGCACTAGAGAAGTGAACTTTGACAGAACATTGATTAGATCATCAACATATCCTAGGAAAAAATCAGTTTTGTAACCCAGGCTACTCAAATCACAAGATGTGTTTATTAGATAAAGAGGTCATGAATTGCCTTCACCTTGAACATGGTTACTTAATTGTGTCAGGAAGTAAAACCCCTCTGCCAAGCTAGCAACCAATAGAACATCTTGGTAATCTTTCAGTTGCTTTTTATACCCCAATATTTTGTGAGAAAATGTGACTGGCATATGCAAAAGATTTGGTTGAAATGAAACTTCTTGTGTTATTTGGAGGCTCCTTACAGGTATAAAAATTGCTAATTGCTAAATGTAGCTAATTTCTGGCATGTCTAACTCTGACTTATTGGTTTTGAACTCAAATTACTGTCCTTTTGTTGTGTAGTTCAAGAAAGCCTGTTTGGTTGCTATTCCATGAAAACTTGAGGCTCAAAATGTCCTCAGTGTGGGATATTGTGGCTATTGTAAAGATCAGACCATGCCTTAGCTGGACTAGCACGGCATAATCTGCTTAAACCCTTCTACCATGAAAGCTACTAGAAATGTTTTTGTATTAATAATCCCAATGGTATCACATTGAAAGTGAGGCATGTCTTGTGATTTTGTGGCTAACCATGACTGTTAAACCGAAATGCATCTGTCTGCCTCTGCAAAAGGGAGTCGTACCATGGGACACCTTCAGAGCATATGCATAGATGTTGAATTATTACACATGTGACTTCATATGTTTTATGGGTTAAGGAGGTTAATTCCACTATATCAGAATAATTATGGCATAAGTTTCACTAAAAGCCTTGACTTTTAACATTTTTATGTAATTCCTATTTCATACATGCATATCTTGGGAAACATTGTGGCTATTTATGGAAGCATATGGTACATATTAGTCTAATGTCAGGAGCCTTTATTCCATCTAAGCTTTTCTTGTGTATGAGCAAAAGTTCATGTGTGAAAAATATTTTTCTGCAAAAATTTGGGTCATAGGTATGGCCCTTACATTTAGCTGGATGTGGCCTGTACATTATGGTGCCTTCTACATACAGGTAAGATATGTTTGGGCTACACTGGATCCTATGTGAGGAAGGAACATAAAACCATGAATCAGAGGCATCGTCAGCTATTGTAATTGGGGCACAAGTTCCATCAATGCAAACATATGTTTCTACATGCATAGATCTGTTTTCACCTAAACGACAAAGCATAACAGATACAAAGTATAGATGTATGCATATTAACATCATGATTGCAATCAGTACCCTTCTTTTATACAGTGAGGTTGGCAAGTATTGCTCTGGCAAACAATTAGCAACAGAACACATTAAGAAAAAAAACAACAGTATCATATCGTGTAACATAATGCATTTATTGCAAAACTGGATTAATGCATCTTTCATAAACTGGTTATTGAAATGATTTTGTCTTATATGAAATGAAACTTCATCAATCTATCAACAAAGAAGTATTGTGTAGTTGACACTAATCAAAGTCTCCATGTTCCAGGCTTTATATTCACATTTCGTACAGCAAAAATTAAAATTGAATCGTCACTCTAGCAATCCGTTTAAAGTCTATAAAGACTATACTAGATCATGTGCAAAGGTATTTATCATATTACTTGGTTTCGGAAATAATGAGAACTGCCAGCTATTATGAAAGTGTAACTATGTAAGCATTTGACCATATCTTAGATTTAAATGAATTAGCTCAAGTCGGATATTTTACTCATTTCTTACAGTTGACATCAGTAAGTTCAGGTTCTTTCGGAGACACTATTATATTAATATATATAAAGATCAATCAATTACTGGCAAATCTGTCAAGGTCAATATCCTTTGTTTACAGAAATAATCGGCTAACATGTTTGATAATGTTATCAAAACTTTGTGCATTTGATCGTTCAGTAATGCCAGTGCTAGAAATGCCTCATGTGAAGTAATATATCAAGAATGCTTATTGCTATTTTTACACAAGCAACCAGCTCTAATGATACCTGCCAAACCGCAATGGCGCGGCTTCCGCTAAGCTCAGCGCGTTTGATTTTCCTACGGAACGCTTGTGTCCTTTAACGTCCCACTATTTCCTGAAACAACTGGCTAATGAGAGTTAATTATTCATCAAAGCAATCAGTTTCGTCTTACTTCAGTTCAAACGACTTGCGATTTATCATCGCATGTAGAGCTTGGGGCTGATGTAGTGGTTTGTGCCGCAGTCCAAGTCAAAACGGTTAAAAATACAGTGATGTGCAAACACATAGAGAGGGCGCTTCTGATACATTGTCGCACAACCACTAATTCTTTAATGGGCTCCTTACTCTGCAAAATATCATCTCAAAATACCTAGTCTTCTGCTGTTGATAGTAGGCCCGCTCTGGTAAGGCATTAAAAGCTCGTCTCACGTCGACTCTCATCAACCGATCGCCCGTTACAGTCATGAAGTTGAGGTGTACTTTGCTGTAAGTATCCTCACAAATGCTTGAAATCACTTGTCTCTCTTATCATGGTTACACACTTGATTTAAGACTTTACCTACCTTTAAACAATCTCAGAGTGATATCATAATCTTAACATACGAATTGATCCTTGTTGGAACCTTGCCACGCTTGCCATCCTTACAATGTAGCATTGTATCAGGCCCTTCTCGACACCCACAGATATGAATGTTCCTTGGATGGACAAACCGGGATTTCAGCGGAGTTTAATAACAACAACAGATGCAAACGTCCGTGATGACGGCACACAGCGGGAGCACATGCTTTACCTTTCGAAAGTCTGAGATGATAAATATGGCCTAGTAGTTTCCTAGAATGATGCAAAGGGAATCTTTTTATCGTAAATGGCGCAATCACGGGACTTAATCAAACAAGCTAATGCATGGAAGGGTCCGAAAGGGGTAGGAAGGAGCGGGGGGGGGGGGGGGCGTGGGGGGGGGGGGGTTGTTTTGTCCCCCCTTTTTGAGAGTATTTTTTTGTTTGATAATAAT
>JAAAKL020003004.1:0-24267 GCA_010016065.2 Carybdea cf. marsupialis auct. non (Linnaeus, 1758)
TCTTTAATCTTGCAGTTTCAAAATAAGGCAAATTTAAGCAATTAATCTATACGGCGTTTCCAATAGAATAAATTCATTCAAAATAGAAAATAAACTTTCAATGTGTAGAAAACTGACAAATAGTTCTTGAAGCTTTGTGATTAATAATGTTTTGTAAGCAAAGTTTGTTTATCTATGTAATTGATGTCCCAACCAAATGAAGTGTTTTACCTACCATGTTCCAACATCAGCCCTATTATGATCAAATGTAACTTCAAATTGTGAATACAATTCAAACCTTCCCAAAGACTACGATCAACAAAATGTGCTCACTTGTTAATCTCCCATGGCTATCTTAATAAATCTCAAAATCTCTAATCACTTGGTAGGGGTCAACTGTGCAGGGGTCTGCATATTATGATATACTGGTAGGTGGCACACACACAATCATTACAATACTTGGCACAACCAAATTTAACTCTCCCATAAAAAATAGTGTTTAAACATTAAAAAATCTCAGTTACAACCTGCTGTCATATCCTCAAATGAAGTATTCTTACCTGCCATACTACATCTAACCAGTTGTCTTTTAGTTTTTCAGGCTAGTAACAAGGAAAGTAAAAGCAAGATGTGGTAATATAGAATACTGACAACAGTTTTCATCTAATGTGGCTACTCGTGCATAATGCAAATGTAAACATAAAAAGAGTTGCCATGCTATAATGTAAACATAAATGTTATATGCAAATTATTGAAAACCATATATAAAACATCATAATGTTTATCTTTTTGAAAACTAATTATCACCTTATCAATCAATACCAAATCATTACAATAATCTTGCTTATCACAATTACCTGTCACCTTATTATCATTTTGCATAATGGAAGTATGAACTGATTGATTTCCATTTCGAAGTTTTGAATGGAAAAATCTGCCTTGAGCCAGTTCCTATAAAAATCTTACTAAAGAAGTTAAAGTATGGGGAAATACTGAAAACTTAACTGCTTTTCTGTAGTGGAAAAATAGTGTAGATAGTAGATTAAGTGTGATATAACTAAAAAGATAATCATTGCTAAGATCATCAGTGATTATCTTAAATTCTAGTTCATATCTGCTACCCAGTGCTACTGACCCGTAAAAGGCACTGGCCTATATCCATGATTTGGTTCTAACACTGTGCACTCCCCTTTGCAGACAGACCAGATGCCTTTCCTGACATCACCAATTTGAATAGTACAAAATAATATCTTATTCCAAATCATATTTGTATATGTATTGATAAGGTCTGCTGAAAAGCCACTACATTTTCTGCCGCTACACATGATTATAGTGCAATATTTTTGTAGCTGAGGTGGAAAATGTAGTGGGTCAAAAAGTAAAACTAATTTCCATCTTTTCGATGTTGGAACCTTGGCAGTGAATCCCACCTTTTGCTATCTCAGGGATATGGTTGGAGACAATGGAGGGCATAGAGATGCAGTAACAGCCAGAGTGAAATCAGCATAAAAAACTTAAGAGAGTTTCTTCCCATTCTGTCAAACAAAGGTTTACCCCTGAAAACTTGTGGGGATGTTATTTTTGCTGGTGTTTGGGTTGCTATGCTTCATGCATGTGAAACATGTGCAATAACAATGAATGATTGTCCCAGATAAGTAAGGAATGATGATGCCATGGTAAGGTGGATCTGTGCAACAACGATGATGGACAAAATTCCAACGAGAGCTCACCTAAGAATCCCACCCTTGGAGGATGTCATCTGGTATGAACAAATGAGATGGTTTGGCCATGTTAAAAGAATGGAACTTGAGTCATGGCCTCACTGAACACTATTTTTGGAAGTAGAAGGGAAATTCTGTTGGCACCCAAAAAAGCAATGGTTGGACAACCTCAAGACAGATCTTGCTTGTTTGAATATCAAGGAAGAACTATCAGCTAATCGTGTTGCCTGGGGAAGAGTAATCAAATATCAACAGAATAGACAAAAAGGCATCCAACCCCAGTTGCTGGGGAAAGAAGAGGTTAAATCATGCAGTTAGTAAGTAAGTAGTATAGGCCTACCTTATTAAATAGAATCAACTTAGTTTTGAGCTGGTAACGGGGTAACATCATAAAGAGAGTGGTAAGAAAGGGACGACGACAAAGTCAAGTGAAGATCAGAATCATCAAGTACATGGGCAATCTTGAAATGTATGAGTGTTTTGATTGCATGTCCAAGATTACTAACATTCTTGATAATCTGATCACTTTGTATTGCACTGTTTGCACTTAGCTTTGAATCTGGTTTGGCCTAAAATCTGGTTTGGCCATGTCTAAAAGCCTTCTTTAAGATGCCTACTTCCCTTCTACATGAAGTTATAAATACAGTCATGGGACTACCTTAATTTGACTTGTCTAGGCAACAGCACTATTTAATCTGGATTCCTCTAGAAAATTCTTTAGTTTTCCATGACATTCTGCAATCTTCCAGAACATTATATAACTTTCTAGAATATTCTAGACTATTCTGTCAGGTTCCATAGGATTCTAGAACCTTCCAGAAGCTTCTATAGAACACACTAGAAATTTCCAAAATGTTCTAGAATATTCTTTTACTTTCTGACGATTTCTATGTAAACTAGATGAATTATATATAAGGCAGGAAAGTAAGCATTCAGGCAACTTTCATCAAAGCAAGGAACACAAACTGTAAATAGAGTAATTGATGATCTCTTAATAGATTATTCGACATTGAGCAACCTATCATCTCTGCAGAATATAACAAATACCATTATGAAAAAGCAAAACACAGAGAATAGTCCTCATCATATCATCCATGTTCAAAATTTCAGGATCATTTGCCTTACCCTAAATCTATCTTTTAGCTTCCACATGGAGATTGCATGAAAGTTAGTGGTGGGGAATGTAGTGGTAAGAAATGCAGTGGCAGAAAATCGAGGAAGTGGCTACTTTTCCCACCTAGTGAAGATCTGGCTTAAGAAAATATTCAATAGCTTTTAAACAAATGAACTGTGATTATACATTAGTTGATAAGTGTGTAATACATTATTGTTATTATTTCATATCTCATTTTGCATTGATAATAATTATAATTATTTCAGTCTTTGACAGGTGTATGCAACATATTTCCTGGTGTCAAACACTCATCTTCTTATGAATCCAAGATTTTCTTATCACTCTTGAAATCCCTAGCAAAGCAGTTTTCTGAATCATGAAGATTGTTTTCAGTTCCATCTTCTCAATGTACTTTTTCTGTGTGGTTGACAATGAACTGAGAGCTTCAACAACTACAGGTATAACCTCAAGTTTCGTGAAAGAACTCATCTTAAGAAGCACCTGCTTGAGATCATGATAATTTTTCTGTTTTTCTGTTCTTGCCTGTCCTGAGACCCTCTTGTCTCTAGATACAGCAAAGTCAATTATCATGCTTGTCTTTTCCATTTTTTCTACCATGACATTATCAGGTCTACATTGTTCAATGACATTGTCACAAGTATATTAAAATTCAAAGGTGTTTTTCACTACCATGGTTTCAATGTTACTGTCAGGCTTGTGGTCATACCAATGTTCCAACTTCCACACTAAATAACTCTTACACTTCCAAGTAGATCATTTAACAACATAATCATAGCAGTACTGGTATTCTTGACATAAAAGTTTGCTACATTCACTGACAATATGCCAGACTGACTCACCCATTCCACTACACATTCTGCACAATGGTGAGTTACCTATCTTATCTATATGATTTACTTACACTTAGTTCCTCCAGCATTCAGGAATGCATCGGGCAGCAAGGGTTCACCATTGATTACAATCAGCAGCAACTCTCTTAACACCTATAGAACCAAGTTGCCAGGCCACCTTTTAAGGCCTCTTGAAAGATTCTTCGCCAGGTTTCTTTGGGCAACCTCTCATGTGTCTTCCATCATCTAGGGTTCCATCTATATGGAACTTTACATAATGCGTTTGCAAGGCTTGTTCCTGAGCAGAGTGTATCTAGGCTTCTGTTTCTGGCTTCAACCCACAACATTTCATCCATTCTCACAAGGCTGTTACATCACTGGCACTGTATACATTGTCCATGGATATTCATTTCCCTCCTAACTTTCTCTTGCTTTTCAAGCTCTTGCTTCTTGTAGTCCTTTTTTGTCCATACAGTCTCTAGTCTTCAATATCTGTTCCTCTTTAACCGTTTTTAGCAATGGTTAAACACTATTCTTGATTGTTTTGCTCTGTTCTAACACACATTATACACTGAATCAGTTCTCTCCCTCCTCATCCTCTTGGCAAAAAATCCTAGCAACATTCCTTTTAGCATTTAAGAAGTCCAAAATAGCTACCACCTTTCTAGACTTTTCTTCAAGACCAGCCAGTTCACCATCCTTTCACTTTAGCACACCCAATCCATTCCTCAGAAGAGATGCTGCCCATGTTTTGATTGTATCAAATTTGTTCTTCCCACTTAACTTGGACTGTAATGTAAGACATACCAAACATTAAAATTCCTTCGCAAATAGTCAAGTTTTGGCAAGATCTTTTGTAGTACAAGACTCTACCTACTACCTTGTTGTATTGAGCACTCTAGTAACAATATAAATGTTTGTTGGTAAGTGTGTGTATGTATATTTAACTCAATAAACATGAAATGCATACTGCATTAGCAGGAATTAACTTCAAGATCTCCCACACCAAAAATGAAGATTTAAGCACTGCACTATGCAGTGCAATAGTTAAGTTGACAATCTGGGAAATTGATACCGAATTCTAACCACCAGCAGCAATCTAATTTTTCATCAACTATATGATTAACAATTTGCATGCTTTGACACGGATGAATTCCAGAACAGGTAAGTGAAGAACAGACCTTTATCTTTACCTATAATACAGATGGGGTCATCCATGTAGATTGTCACAAAGTAAATAATAAGAACTCAAATAAGTGGACCACAATAGACTTTGCTATTCTCATAGATCATCAAGTGATTATCAAAGAAAAGGAAAAGAGTGACATTTATATGGAGCTGGCAACTGTCAGACACAAGCATCACACAAAAGTGAATTTTAACCCTATCCTCATTGGTGCCTTTGGTGCAATTTTCAAAAATCTACACTAAACAGCTTTATAGTCCTTTCATTATTGATAGTGCTTAAATGTTGACACTGATTTGCTCAGGAAAGATCTTACACAATGCTCTTAGTCTCTGAGATGAAGGTCTTACCTGAGGCTTGACATGATGTTTCTTTCTGTTGCTAGAGTCATGAGTTGCAATGGATATATTATCATCATCACCGTTGGCTTCAAAACTGATTTATCAACATATCGTCAAAGAAAATGTATGAAATACTCGAATACATGTTGTGATTTAAGTGCTACATATCAGGTTTCATTCATTTATTTGTCAATGAGTCAAGAGGAATTGTGATAGATAGTAAGTCATTTATACAGATGATAAATAGGTTAGGAATAGAAGAGAGAGAGAGTATCTTATAAAATTGTTGAATCAGACATTTTTATTACATGTTCTGTAGGCATCAAAAAGAGTTCAGTCTGAGTTATCTGTATGATAGATGCTTTATTTCAATTCATTTTCATTATACATCTATAAATACATCTTTTACTATAAGCAGGGATTTGTTGTTCTTGCTTTCTTTGCACTAGAAAAGTGGTAAAATAATCAATCCAACATGTCTAGCATAGGCAAGTTTTCCACTGTGTTTAGTTGAGCTATGTGAAAAAAAAATAAATTGAGAGTTTAAAACAATTACTTTATCAGTTTTCACTCAATCATGTTTTCATCCATGGCTCTTATACATGTTTGGACTTTCATTTAAGCTTTATCACTAATGAAACTATATGCATCATAAACAATAGTGATATACATATGAACAGTTAGTTCCCAACATCAACATACTGAAACAAATCTACAAAAATGGTACTGCACAAATTCAGATCGAGTTGCTCAGTAACAACATTAATATTCAGAAAGGAGTGAGACATGGTAACACTCTTCCACCTGTGATGTTTACTGTAGGGATGGAAGAAACCTACAAAAGGGTAAAAGTGAATGTTGGGATAAATGCCAATTGAGAAAAGATGTACAACCTCAGGTTTGCACATGATATACTGATCGCAGAAATCGATAAGTGACTTCAGGAACTCCTTGAACTCAATGAAGAAGGGGAAAAGTTGGCAGGAAATGAACAAAAAAACCCCAAAGATCATGCTAAATAAAGATGCAAGAAGAAAGCCAAGGCAAGGGGATCTATATTGATGATGAATAGCTTGAAGAAGTAGAAGAGTACATGTACTTTGGAAGGCTGATAACACCAGAAAATGACATTGGCAAAGAAATTGACCAGAAGATTACAGCTAGGTGGAGAAGTTTGGCCAACATAGGAACCCCAAAATAATGATGTGCCTGAAAGGAAAGATAATGGGCAATGTTACCCTAACAGCTACGATCCATGGGCAGAGACTCCGACACTAACAACTTGATAGGCAAACAAGCCAGCTGTAGCCCAGATGAGTATGGAAAGATCCATTCTGAATGTTATAGGAAGGGGCAGGATCCAAAATGAAGTGATACGGCAGAAAACAGGAGTCAAAGATATTTTATAGAAAATAAACCGAATCAAAAGCAAGTGGGCAAGACATGTAGCCACAATGGATACGAACCGATGGATAAATAATTCAAAAAGTCTGCAAAATTATGACATAAGCCAACTTGTTGTGTTGTTACAGTAGCAGTTGTTGTTGTATTTAGTATCTTCGTTTCTAAACATGCTATTGGATTTGAGAGAAATGAAGTGCCAACTGTGACCTGGTATCTTTCAATATAAATAATTGAGTACAAGTTTCTGAAACTTCTATTATTGTATTATTATAATTATTATCAGTCTTAGTATGAGCTCTATAGGTGGCATTGCTAGGAACAACAAATGTAATATAGACAAGCTATAGTCTTTCAATATCTAATGGTGAGTTTTTATTTAAAAAGAGGATATCATGTATTATCTGCTCAACTTATTTTATTCTTTATAAACATGCTTCAGAATGGCAAAATTCTGCTTTACTTGTTTGGTGATTTTGTACTATAGGCATGACTATATCATAATCATTTGAAAATGCCATTGTTAGATGTGATTGTTCAAATGTAACTTAGTTTAGTATAAAAATAGATATCCCAAGTTAAAAATAATTATTGATGTTCTATTTTTGGATTAAGAAAATAACAAGTTGTTGTATACATACATCATATCTTTGGTAAACAAAACTCTGACTGGCCAGCATTTGAAAACAAAACATTAGACGCTGAAGTACCATAAATAAGTTCAGTTACTTATACAAACCAGTTAAGTGCTGTTTGCATTGTTTTATGTGTTGCCATGCAAAGTTTGCAATTTGAACTTGTAAAGCATTTAAAGTTCTGGCTGCAATATCCTGATATTAATTTTTCTCTATTAAAACTTCTATTGTTTCCACAACTGAAGACATATACTTGGTTGATGGAGATAGAATTCCATTTTTTGATACATAAACATTATGGAGATTCCCTTAAATATAAAACGTTCTACTCTTCTCAACTGAAAGCCATGCAATAGCTATTAGATTTTCAGCACATCTTACATACTTGCCAGTAATGAAGCTTGCTGCATATTTTGAAAGGTGCCTTACATGTAACTTTGATAGTTGGTTGATCAACATATCACAGTAGTCTACTTTTAAATAAGTTGGGTCTTGGCAAGATGTTTCTGCAACCAAAATGGTGTAAAGTGCTTCATTTATTTTAATGCAGATAAAGATTTGTATCCAGTGCTTGTGAAAATTTTGATATGTATATGAGATGACATTCTCTCTGACCTTGAAGCTTTATTATATCAACACAATCCAACTTCTTTATATTGAGAAAAATGTCCACCTCTAACTTCTTCACTTTATATTTTTTACACCATTTGAAGGGTACTGAACAACATTTTGGTTTCACCTTTAGTTGGAGTTGGCTTGCTTCCATTTGCTCAGTTGGATAGTTTTCCAATCAAGTGCTGAGCTGCTTCTTGGATATTGGTCAGTTAAGACACATTTGCATGTTTATAAGCAATTGTATCATCAGCTTATTGATAGGTAGATGTTTTGTTTTGTTTTATTAAATCTGCAAGATATACAGTACATCAAATATTGCTAATTGGTGCACTGGTGCATTCCTAGTAACTGCTGCCTATTTAGACAAATTGCTTTTGGCCACTGAGTTAGCTGATGAAAACCATTGAAGAACCTTAATGGACATATTTTCAAAAGTATAATTTGGTTATTCATTATGTTCATTGTGTATAACTCTTGCAACTTTCCAGGTGCTAGGGATGACATTTTCAATAATGCACAAGTTTACTGCATGAGTCAATGGGTAGCTTAGGTCTTCTGATACTGATTTTGAGTACTTAATTTGTATTTTATAATAAACTGATGATTTCTTGGAAAGAAAATGATTAACTTCATGATCAACACTTCTCATAGATAGACTTTCATAAAATAATGAGGGCCAGGATTTGTGACAAGCAATGATTCCATACATTACGTCAATTCATATTTACCACTATGACAGGCATCCCTAACGTGAAAATATTGCTTTGTGATAGAAACAAAATAGTGGCTTGGATAAGATAGATTGGATCAAACTTCAGTTTTTGGGGGCTTGGATACAAGATTCTGTGGATGATATTCCAGGATTCATCTTGCCTGTTCTCTTCTCTGATGTATTTGCCTTGTTTTTTTGTGTTTAGGCCTCCTTGAGTTCGGTATGGCATATATCCTATCATGATGGTTAATCAGTGGGCATGTCATAACATCAGTGAACAAGATACATCACTGTGTACTTGATATTAAGTTGTCAATCAGAGTCTATGTTGGCTTAGCTCCTTAGTGCTCTAGTGTAAATTTAAGGATGTAAGAACAGAATAGGAATCAAGGTCACCTATCATATCTATATCAAAATCACCTGTCACAATGATGATTCCATCCTAATAAGCTATGACTGCTCATGAGTGTTTCAAATGCATTTTGTCTTTTCATTGTTCTCTCTGAGTGTTAAATTGTACACAAAAGTATGTTCTATTCTCATCTTTCCCCTTAAATACACCCCAAATATGTTCTAGTCTTTTATCCCATCAGACCTCCCTTTTTACAGAATGGATTCTTGAATAAAGGCACAAACACTACCTTTCATTTGTTCCTTGGTATACTCAGGGAATATCCAGATACATATACATGGTTTAAGAGCATTTGATTGTCTTTTGCCATACCTCACTCACTATAATGATGTCTAATGGAAACTTTTCAATCCTTATTAAAGACTCATCTAAGGATGACAACAAACTTTCTGTGTTAATCTGAATAAGGCGCTCGGATACCCTCCATAACAGGATATTTTCCATGAAGGGAAGGACAACAGTTGGTTTGGCTTCTTGGATGTCATTTTATGGATTCAACAATAACCAGTGGAACAGCAGCTCCTTCTAATCACAGTTGCTACAACTAAACTGTATGATATAATAGAATAGCCTGATTCCCTTGTCTTTCATTGAGATACTCTGTGTGAACTGAATCAAAGATTGTTATGCTGTCTGCTCAATGCTGATCCTTCCATTCAATCTTTCCTTAAGTAAAAAATACTGCAGAATTTTGTCACACCTTTCTTAGGTCCCAATTTTCTATTAAATATCTCAAAATATTATATGCATTGATTTTCAAGATGACTTGGTAGTTTAATAATACTGACAGGGGGAAGATTGCACTTTTTTCATTGCAAGTACGATAAAAAGTCCTTTAAAGTCCTGAAGTAACTTTCAGCTTAGAGACTGTAAAAATATGTCCAACATATTAACAGAACTGACTTTTGAAGCTCTAAAAGGGGTGTTTGCTGGTGCTATGGTGACATAACTGGCTTATGGTAAGTGCTTCCTTGCGCAATGGAAAGATGAATTATAATATTAATAGCAAAGCAATAGAGAAGGAGGAGTGACAAACAACACATCCCAACATCATGATGGCAATGAACATACCACAAAATATCACCAAATACCTAAAGTTAATGTTTACCATGACTGTTTTTAGGGTGATAATTACTGGAATGATGAAGACAGTGATCATAATTTGCCAGTGCATGATTTGTAATTCAGTTACTTGGGATGACAGTGATTGGATCATTTTGATGAAGGAAGTAAGGTATCATTCAAGTGTCTGTTTTCCTCTTGAAATGTAAGGGATGTGTGAGGAATATATCTTACATCATCCTGAAATCGACTTGGTCCTGTTATCTTTTGCTGTGGGCCTCCGCATTAAAATGTTTCTGATGCTGCTCTCTTGCAACCCCATCCTCATAAATTAAAGATGAAATGATGAACTACCACTACTCGTTATGACAGATGGTCTCTCCTGTTGGTCTGGTTCATTCAACTAGCTCATGTTTGCTATTTGCAACCCTATTGATGTTTAACCTACAGACCAGAATGAAAACGCGACGTTACCAGTTGAAGTGCAATGGGAAAAAGGGCAACTGTGAATAAAATTTGGCAAGGAAGGAATAAATAACTTTTTGTAGCATCACACTTTCAATATCGTAACACAAAACACCAATTATAGTACATCAGCTTCTTGGCTCAAGATATGGTCAGAGAACTGTAAAATTATGCTAAGGGATCTCTCCATAACGTCTCAGTTTTCGTTATTTTAACTTTAAATAGCGTTTAAGCTTTAAATCTACAACATGAAATACGATCAGTATTAACGAGATCATCAGGATCGGATTCATAACGAATTCTGACAAACTTTGAATTTGAATACGACTGATTAGTTGTATCCGATAGGCCTACCTTACCGGTCCGATATTGGGTTTTTACAGTGAATGAAATCGAATATCGAGGACTTCCCGTACCTTGCAATCTCTGGAGAAAAAAGCCAGTGTTGTCAAATTGATCTGTTACTTGAGTGTGCTAACCAGTGTGTTAGAGTAGTCATACTAGTCATAATACCAGACACTGATAGAAACATTATCGGCAATTTAAAATGTTTGATTTGTTGCCCTAACGTTTTCATCTCGGTGTTCATTTTCATTACAGAGATGATAGTTTCACAGGCCTACGCGTTTTGATCATCTCTTGACAATAATCAACAATAAATAAACAATTCACAAAATGGAGTAAAGGCGGTGCATCGAGGTCAGTCATCGCCGTTCTACGATTTGCCGGTGACTGGCCGCCAAACACTTGATGTTTTAAATGTGTAGAACGCCATCGAAATAGGGCGAGTAAGGAGTTTAAGAACCAGATGCCAAATATCGCCTAGGAACATTCCCAGCAAGTTCATACTTTGCGGTTAGAGCATAGTACTCAGCAGTGAAGTTGCCAATACTTCATGGCAAGAAAGAAGATGTGTCCTCTGTTGCCAAATCAGCTAAATAAACCAAGAAATTTTTGAATTCCCCCTTTTTGAAGACAAAATCAAAATGTTGGGTACTCACTTGTCCACTGGGTTGATTATTGCTTACACGCACTGGCCTCTAAGTGTAGAACCAGCCTTATGATAGGCCTACTCGTTACTTTTTCAATATTTAACATCTACCGGCTTTCAAATTGCGGTTGCAGGTTTGTGTACAAGTTATGCCCTTTGCTTGTCTCTGCCCGGAAACCCATTTAAAACTTCGGTCAAACTTTAAACAGAAAAGAACTCACTCACGCTAACTGTGGGGGAAAGACAACTCACCGTTGGCATTCAAAGACAACTCATTCTTAGTAAATATCAAATGAAAAGGTCTGCTAAATCCATGAATCCAATCGCCGATGCCGAACTGAGTGGAAGTACACACTAGTTAGAACAAGAATGGATCCTAGCTGATAGATTTGCTTACCTCCTCAAAGATCGATCCAACATTTGCAGTAATAAACAGGCATTCATGATTTTCAACTTCCATCAAGCTGCGGACGAAAATGTTCCACAGCTTATGCCGTGTCTCCGCTTCCTAAGTCCTTTATTGAAATTATACCTGTATTTGATTACTTCTCATATATTCTATGGCAGTTCCGACTTCAGTGCTTGTGCAAGCTACTGTTAGTGCAGCCCTCCACTGTACTGATCTACAACCTACTCGTCCGGAACACGATCAGCATCATTCAGAACAGATTTTTTTCATCGACACGGAACTAAAACAAACATATATTAGTAAAATCTGGACCAAAAATAGCGAATTCCCAACGAACAAAAAGGTGTTGTAAGTTGACCTCCTTTGCAATTCGAAAGCTAGCGTTTGGGTCAATTATTTATTGAATAGCTTAGTGGAACAAACGGGATCTTAACGAAGTAAAACAAAATCGCTCTGCAGCTTATTAGTATACTGTTTAAGTAATCAGAGTACATATTCACTGTAGCGATTGCACAGTTTTTCATAGTCTAAATGGATGGGCAGCTGTTTGGGCATTTTACACAATGGACGATGTATACGCTTCATTTGTTAGTAGTAGACTAACAAAGACTTCTGCGAGCTGTTGAAGACACGCCTAGACTGTCCTAAATCGTTTAAGACTTTACCATAGTTATTTCGAGAGATTTTAATTAGGAAAACTGGGATTTCATAGCTAGGAGCTGGATATTTCAGCATATCGTGTGAGAGAGACAGGGAAAATTTGTGATGAAAGTTGGATTGTGACGCGCCGACTTGAAAAGAAAGCAAACTGGCTTAAAAACAAAAAAGTCACATAAAAAAATCAGACCTGGCGAAGTAATAACACCACCTTGTAATCCCTTGGAAGTACATTCTGTCCCAATATTCCTTATAAGTGTGATACGCAGTGGCTTAGCTGATTACCAATCGTTGGACTATGGTCATAATAGGGAAGTGATACCTTCTTTGTAAAACACACAGAGAAGATCACAGGTATTCAGTCAATAAAAGCACAATATTTTTAAGTACTCTTGGTTGCCGGCTTTGTAACTCTAGTCCCTATATCATCAAAGGAAGTAGTAATAAACATTGCACGCTTTGCAAGCCATACCTGATACGAATTCGCCTGTTATAGCCGATGTGGCTAACGAGGCTTTAATATACCACTGCTAGTGCTGCTTTATAGGTAATACACATTAATCTGTCATTAGCATAGGGACAGCCGAGAGGGGGGTCTAAAGGGGGCAAGCTTCAATATTTTGCATTTCGTATATTCGGTTCTCTTACCGGATCTGGCTTCTTCGCTCTTTAGAACCAATACTATACGTCTAGTGATGTATCTTTTGTAACGACAGAAAATTTGTCACTAGGTAAATAGGTAGGGCCTATCATAATTTTGAAACACATTGGAGGAGCGGTTTTTAGACAACGTAGATTTAAGTATTGAAACGAGGCTGACATTTATTGAAAACAATGAACCATCAAAAAATTGAAACTATGAAACTTGTGAGTTGTGATTAGAAAGTCAAGTAACACCCAAGGCAGAAAGTAATGCACATGTGCAAAATTATGAAAGTGGGTATGTTTGATTTAACAAGATAAATATAAGGCTTTTGTAGTACCTACCATTTGGACAATCTTTCTAAGCACCTGTCATATGGAATTCTACTGAAATTCCTGCAGATCGAAAAGTTACAGTTTCAAAGAACCCCCTCCCAGCTAAGACACTGCTATTATAGTAAATTTTGGGACTTAAAAAGAGTAGCGTTCTTCAAGACTGCTCCCTTTACGGAATTATCATTTATGTTTACTTCAAAAACTCAAGCTAGCTTTTCCTAAACCGATTGTTAAAAAATTGACCTTTAAAACTGCATTGAGTGCCAGATTCATATTCGGCATACGTTTTCGACCGACACTTGTCATAGCAAAGCTGTATAAATTTTACTGAAATAATAGGGTAGGGTAGTTACTTAACGAGGCTATATGCGTTAGACCTTTTCCTGAAATAAGCGTAGCAGAAAACATTAGAGAGCGAGCAAGAGTTTTCCTTCCATATTAACATCAAAATAATTGAAAGAATGGAATTTGGAATCTGACAATCTGACACAATGATACATGATTACTTCTTATTCTTTATCATTATTCTTTGTTTTGTGACGTAACTAGGATGTCGTCCTGTCTATTTTCATCCAATTTGTGAATTCAGAATAACCAGGGACTGTTTTCATTTCCATGGAGACATAGCAGACATTTGATAGTTTGCAATCTGTATGTTGCTGCAAAACAAAGCAACGCTTTGGGTTTTCAGAGAGAAAATTGCGTTGGTTCTGTATCTGTATCTGTATTGCGTTGGTTCTGTATCCCGGCTATTACAAAGAAAAACACGCATCCTTAAAACAAATTACAGTGCATTTGCAGAAGCTGCTATTGCTACTGCTCCATTGCAGTTGGAAAAAAGGTTAGTATACTTTTGGAAGACCGATTAGGAATACCTAGATGTGATTATAGCACACAAGGACCAACAGACAAATAAGAAAATTCAGACCGAGTGAATCATTGCTGAGAGGAAGAGCATAAGACTGCAGTTAAGGTGACTACCAGTAAACGACATCCTTTAACATTTCAACATTATCAGCATTAGCCCCCAAGATCCTAAAGTCTCTCTGAATTCGGAAACTGACTTGGTAGCATCACTGCTGGACCTGCTGTAGTTTACAAGGGGAAGATTTAGAGTCTTCTGCTCCCTGTGGTTACAAGAAGTAGACTAAAATACTGTCTCAGCTATAACGAATGCGTAATACAATCTTGGTTTTGGATTTTCAATTTATTATTGGAAGTGTTGAATCTTGATATGCTGCTGGAATGTCCACAGTTTTAAAAAGACGTAGCAAAGCACAATTTACTATCAATAAATTGATTAGAGGAAATTTTCAATAAAAGAGGGAAATTTATTATCAACGTCGTTAATTTATTTTAAGATGCCCAAATATAGTACTTGCTGCATGCCTAGCTATATTTGTTACAATACTTCCCTAATTCATATATACTATATAGCACCTGGCTTCAGCTGCATGTTAAAGTAATAGGAAATAATAATATGTAACCAGTGAGTATCTGCCTCCAAATGGAGTATTTTAAAGACGATTCCAATCATTGAATTTCTCAAACTCTGACCTTTTCATTCAACTCACAGAACTCGGGTTTGGAGTGAATAGTGATCACTAAAAATATTTCAGTTATATCTTACATTTATTATTGTTCTATACCACAAAACAAGGGAAGGTGGGTTAGTACAACCGGCGGAGAGTAGATCTAACAGGCAGAAGGTTGAAGGAAAGTTCAACCTTCTGCGAACCCAGCAGGAAACTAGGCATTAGCTAGGGAAAGATACAGTCGGATGGCTACCGAACCTCACAATATCGTGACCAAAGAAATGTAATTTCCTATCATATCATATTCCCTACTATCGGTAGCAAAGCACTGGACTACCCTTATTTTCCATAAAACAAAGTTATCGGTCAGCCTAAATTTGATAGCGCGCATGTCGTGATCATTTCCTTCGGAGTTTTGACTGAAAAAAATTCTCTGAAAAATCGGCATTCCCTTCTTAATTTGCGCTACCACCACTTGACAGTGTGTCCTACGGTGATTTCTTCAGTAACTGGTATGGAAAACGTCCAAAATCTTCGTTTTAAAAGCCTTTTGATTTCATTTGTCCAATTTCCTCGCTTTCAGGTTAGGTATTATTTATAGCATCAGCAGAACATCAAGCCTCGTGATCAAAATCCATTCAACTCCAATTCAAAAAACGGATACGAGGGTTGAAATTTTGTTGGGTGGTTTCACTCTCCACAAAAACTGTTTCGTTTACAAAATCTATGATATTGGTAAAATAAACAAAAATATAAATGTTAATTTTATGCTTTTACTAATGTAAGCAATTTGATGACCTCACAATTGTGTTAAATGGTCCAACAAAGGTAAAAAAGGAAACTATCTTTCAAACAACATTACGTCTATTTCCATCTCCCTCAGGTCTATTGGACACATTGCAGTAATATCAGAGGTACTTCCAGAAGACTTTAGAAAGTTAGAAATAAACGAAACGTTATCTGAACTATAGTTCCCTTTTTGGGGTATTATTCTTTATTTCTAGTTGTTATAATTATCACCTCATCCAACAAAGGTCTTCAAACCTCGCGTCCGTCCCTGTCACTTTAGAATAAAACCATGAAGTTAAACGGTCCAAGGAGCTCAAAAGGTGGGTAATATAACCTCGACATATCAAAGCGTTCTATATAAAGGTCAGTAACTGTCTTACAACAAGGACTGTAAATTATGAAAATCGGTGGGCTATTTCTTAGATTTGTCAAGCACTCGCAGCGCTTTACAGTTAGTTTGTGCTTTGTACTATTGCGATGGCGAACATTGATAATAGCTTCAGAGAAACATTGGAAAGTGAATAAAATTGAACATGAATTATGTTAACATAAAAAGTCCCTGTCATATGAAGCTGATACGTCTTTTGAGATTGAGGCTGACGGTGCCATATTGGGGAGCCAATATTCTTGACATCGTATGCAAATCACTTAAAATTGATTTTCTTGTGTTATTTGAGTGGTTGCTGCTTGTCTGTGAAGGAAAGCTTGACATTAATTTCATTCACAAAATACTCTCTCTCAGGCCTAATTACCTACGAAAAGATATTACATTTTTAAAGGATGTTGACAAATGCAGAGCTGCGCAATGGACATGGTTAAATGTAACATCTAACTGCAAATGAGTTTAAAAACTATGAAGTGAGTACATGGCACTGTAACACAAGACCTAGTTGGTCTGGGCAGAAAATTACTAAATAAACTTGTGATGTTTTACTTTATTCTTATAGACGATTATGTAACGAATGGGATTCATACACGTGACCTACACGTGACCTACACGTACGCCTAAGGAAACTCCGCAAATAACATACTCTATTCCCCAAGTCGACGCGTTGGCTTTCAATGCTCCAACGTAGGACATCGACACCTAGCTCTACGCAATTCTAGAGTCTAGACTCTCTACACTATGTGATCTGACCATTGAAACACTACCATGTGCCCCATCGTTCTGTCCAAAATTTATTGAAAGTTGTAAAGTGCTTTCGAGAAAAATGGATTTGAAATGATTGAAAAGTTTGAAAAGGTACTAGAGAAGTAAGAAATTTATGCCACCAACTGGACATTGTAAACCCTATCTTCGTAAAAACACAAGAATTTGTTACCGCAGAATAATGGAGCATGTCATCATGTTATAGCAGATACCTAAGCTGTTTAGCGGTACTGCAGTTAGCTATTAAAACGATGTGCGTTTAATGAAGAGCGAATATTATCATAGAATCATATACTTCATATAATCCAATTACTTGGTTTATTTGTGTAAAATGTTATGTAGTTTACATCTGCGAAATTTTGTAATGTCAGATCCGGAAGTCATGAGATGGATTCAATGGAAGGTCTTCAATACTGTACATCCCAGAAATGCCGATCAAATGGTTGGAATCCAAAGCCAAGATTTCGTGGACCCTTACATGGAGTACAAGAATGAATAGCAATCTGTTTGAAGATGCGAGAAATGCTGCACTGCGTTGCTAGATATCTTTATGACCGACGTATAATACATGTTCCGACGAGGCCTAGTTGAACGTTGATTAGAAAGAGGGAGCTTTGTGTTGTAGCCATATATGTCACTTTTTTTTCTTGGATTATTTTGATACGGAGTTTTTTCACATATTCACTCACTGCGTTGTTGATAATTTGTTGCGAGCTCCCTCCTAAGGTGCTAATAAGGACAGTATCATCTACAACAGTAAAATTAATTATCTTCCCATCACCTACTACATTCCTAGTAATTTTCTCAATGTAATCTCAGGACCCTATCACAGATTACAAATACGTTTGTGACTTATTCTTTTCAGTAATTTTACGCTAAGTATGACATTGATGATGAAATACTAGCAAATAAGAAAAGCTGACAAAAATGGATTTAAAAGAAGTCAGATTTGCAGTCAAATGTGCAAAATGAGACTTAAATGTTGAATAGTAAATGGGGAGGCAAGACGTAAAGTCGCAATCTAAGTATTTAGTTTTGATGAAATGCAACTGGAAACTGACATGGATGTGGCGTCAAATGACGCATTTGAAATCAGCTCATATTCAACGGACATAGTGCAGGAAACGTTTGGACTCTCCGAGGCTTCCAAATCTCTCCGCAGAATAATTTCTGAAAGCAAATAAGATGCAACTTCACAAGACAAGGGAGAACTACCAAGTTTTTGCTTTATGCTAGACCCAAAGTCATGTTTATTTATTCTGGCATTATTGTTTATGTGAGAAGTAAATTATTGAACGTCAGATATAAGCTAGTAGAAGCTCTCTATCCCCAAACCTTCTCAGCCAATTTCTGTCGCTTAGACAGTGTTTACTGTCAAATCTTCAACATGAAAGCATTTTGAATAAGCAAGGGGATAAATTGACCAGAAACTTATACCATCAGATAAACAAATTTACTTCGTTCAAATAAATCCATATCCAGCTATTCACTAATTTCGAAGTATTTACTATGCAGTTGACTCACAGTGTCTAATGTTGACTTAGAGTTGGCTTGGGAGTAAGTGCATAGCTTTGATGTTCTTTAAGGAACAAAGAAGAGTAATGAACTAGTTATTTCGAAGGATACTGGAGTAAGTGACAATACAATGTTAAGTAAATGTTTGAGTTAGCAGTGAAGTAAATCTGCAGTGACCTAGTTTTGCTGTTTGCACCCTCAATGGAAAATGATGAGTGGCTGGCACAAACTGATGGTTTGTAACAGCTACTATGAGAAATATAAGGACAGAGTCAACCTATCGAGAGTTTAAGTAAGTGTCGTGTGGCAGCGAAGTAGAGGTAGAGTGATAAAGAATTGCTGGGTCGTGTTTGAAAGACGTGTTAAGCTCTTGGCGAAAAGGGGAAATAAGCTGAAGCATATATATTCCATAGTGAACATCAATAAAATGAATTTTTAAGGTTTTAGTAAGAGCTTCCAGATGCCCACTCATTGATCTAAGCTACAGCACCATTTGTTTACAAAACCTTAGTATAATGTTGGTTTAAAGCAGCGGGAGCCCAAAGGATGAATGATTTTATTTTGACACTGTATTTCCTCAGAATTCCTCAAAACAGACAGGCAGTCGCGTTATTTTTCTTGTGAAGGAAGACCAAAACATAAAAATCAGTAACATTACCTCTCAGGATTCTCTCTCTCTCATCCCCTCTTTCCTCGCAACCAATAAATATTTAACCTTCTTATTTTACGATGGGAATACAATTTTATCTTATGACTCCAGATATCTAAAGGTCTCCCCGTAATAGGTTGGTTCACAAAATACCAAACCTGTAGTGTATATAGTGTTTGAACTAGAGGCATTTGAATTTAAAAATCTCTGTTAATATTCCCTGGTTCCTTACGTTAGGAACCAGCAAAAAATAACAAAGTTTTGTTAGAGATTTAAAACTTTGAAAGTTAATATCTCGGAGTTGGGAAAGGGCAGCACTGCCAATTTTGGCCATTGACGTTCTCACTAATAAGGCAACTTGAAAATTACTTCCTTTTCCGTAATTCAAACTTTTTCAAAATCGTGACGTCCCACTTTCCCACCGCATTGAGTACAGATGACTTGAAATCTTAAAAGGATACCAAAGAAATAGGAGGTAGAAGAGTTATTTTTCTTTCTTCAATATCTTTCTATTTTCCAAGGAGTTTCCCATGTCTTATTCAAGAATAGAAAATGTATAACCTTTTCATTCTGTGAAACAAAAGGATTCTTTATGTTGTGAATAAAATGAACTTTTTTCATAATGTTCCTTTAATACAACCTGGTACTTCCAATGCAAGAATGAATAAACAGTTAACTCCAGTTGTACAATTTCAAAGGGAGCACATATAAGCAGATCAATACTACTTAGTTGTAAATGGTCTGATTTATTTTCTATAAGGCCTGCTATCATTTACCTATGACTATAAAGTAAGAACTTTCTTCTTAAATTGGGTGCCTATTTTGATAATAGAAACACCCATTTCGTTCAAATGGAAACACCAAGAAAAGCTGCCATCTCCACAATTATCAGGAAAAGAATCATCCTATAAGACAGACTTGAACAAGAGAGAAGCTAGTTTTCACCATCCCATCAATAAAAAGAATACGGATTCCCTAAATTAAAACAACTGTATACTTCGCTCAGATACAGAATAAGGAAGCTATTTTACATAGGTATATCATACATGTTAAGATGTTTTCAATTCAAGGATCTCCTATACAGTATGCGTTAGATAATGGAGTACTGAATTTCCTCTGAAAGACATAGTATGACTCTACCTTCCACATAGTGCAAGCTTATTCTCTTCCTCAGTCACTATTCAAAGCTGGCATATCTTTGTTTGAACTGCCGAGCCGTAAGTTCAAGCGAAAATATGTCGGCTTTGAAGTACCGAGCCATTACTGAGTCATTGCCGATCAATAACGGAACAATTGCCGAACCATTGCCGAGCTAGTGCCACCTTTATGTACCTGTCCTCTTTCTTCCTTACAGCTCATTGCCCTCTTTATTAATTCTATGTTGTATTTCATAGCTAAATGGCCAACTCATGTCAATGTAGCAACAAACACGTCCGCAGCATTTTCGTTATACATTATCTCACACTCTATTATCTTATTCATCATTGTGCATTTTAACTTGGTCGCTCTGTATATAAGTTATTCGTAATTTGGATATAATGAAACTGAGTTCTATTTCAGTTATTAAACAACTAAACACGCGTGACTAAATCCACGCAGAACATTAACTAAGGGCCCGAAAACTCACTACTTTTAAATGAGAAGACACCCTCTAAAATACTCACTAAGCTACAATGACGATGTAAGTTTTTAAGTGAGTGTAGCCTCTACAAAAATCCGCGTACAAAGAGTTTTTAAAAAGACTAGGTGACTGAAAGCCAACGAAGTGCTGACAAGGGCGCGACTAGGCCTAAAGAGAGTATGGGCGAGAGTGCTGAAACTCACTATATCGAATGACACGAATTTCTGCAGTACAAAAGTGGCATTACGCATAGCATCAACAGCTGAAACAATATCCACGCTTTGCCTTCTTAAATGACTCGCTTTTAATTTCCTCAATGGTCTGCAGTTTCAAATGTATGAACCATGTCGTTATTTACATTTCTCAAAGGTCGCTATAGCACGTTCGTTGTTCTCTGTTGTTATCTAGGGAGTTCACAGGAAATAATATACGCGTCTACAAGATATCATAGATTGTCAAACGAATGCTGATTCAGATCGCATTCAGATCGCATGGCCGACATTTGTGGAGAACTAATGTCTTCAATAGAGTACAGAGGTAATAAAGTGTACTTTAAGGGAAGTAGGAGCATCAACCAATTTGGGAAGTACAAATTAATGGGGTTACTGTCTAAGACGAGTACAGGGTTTTTGAAAAGATTATGCCTAATTGTAGAATAATCTTTTATGGAGAATATTACTTGTGAATTTATGGATAATATCACTTATGTATTTATGGAACTTGTTATTGATGCATTTATGGAGAATATTACTAATGCACCAAGATAAAAAGGTCATCTTTGGCCATCTGTCAATTTGCGTTAGAATCGAGGAGTACAGTGAGTGAGAAGTGGTGCAGTCAGTCCAAATCCATATGTTTGTGCTGGTTCTGCAGTCATTATGGTACAAACAGTAGAAACATCTGTGACTTATGCAAGGGAAGACATGGTGAAACATAGCCACTCTGTTGGAAGTTTCCATCTTTATAAAATTGTAGTCTCCTTTTGATGTTTCTAATATATTTCAGCTTTTTAAAGTCTCATAATCAAATTACCCTATTTTACATATAACAAATGTTAAAATGCAAAATTTGTAGTATTTGCAACACTTGCAATATTTAGAGACATAGAAGATGTAGTAAGCTTAGTGCTACTAATTTTGAAGAATTTTCTAACCTACCAATACAAGGTTGCAGATAAGCCTTGTCAAAACTAACAAAGGGCCTGCTCTTGGAAAGAATTGCCCGTTAGCAATAGCACCTTCCCAGGTTCACAAACAGAACAACTACGTGATAAAGAACTACGGCATGAAACAGAGCTTGAAGTCTATTGATTTGATAGCGATCTATCGGAACCTTTCAAAAAAACTGGCTTTTAGCAAGCCATTTCTTGTCCAGATTAGTGAACAAATTTTAACCCATTTCAATAATTTTGCATAGAAACGGCATCAGCCGCTTTTGGCAAAATTTTGTGGTTGAATAAGATAAAAAATCCTACTGTCGAGAGGTTCTGGACAATCTTCAAAATAGCAAGATATGAATCATTTTGTTGAAATGTGATATGATGTAAGTACAAAAGCTCAATACAAAATCAGATAGCATGGGCTCGAAATTGTATTATGGCTCATTTATTATGATTGCGTATTCTGACTGGGCGATAGGCTGCCCTCGAAATCGAGTATACTACAAAATGAAAAATTGAAATTTATGAAAAATAAATTTTAATAACCTCTGCAGTTTATGAACATTGCGGAATGGCAAATCTAATGTAAGACGACAAAGGACACTTTAGAATATAAGATCATAACTTGAGGCCAAATGAGGTGACATAAATCGTTTTATTGTTTGTAATTGTGCTGGTGTAACAAAGTCAAAATAATAACAATGAAATTACGTTTCCATGTAATACATTGACAGTTCTTAAAATCGTTCATTTAATCTTGAGTAAGGAAAGGAAGGTAAAGTGTCAGCTTATTATACTATGTTAGTGTCTTTTCCAATTCTTGGATTTTATCAATATACTGTGCATTAGAAATGTGAAATATCTGCATGGTCTGTTAAATAATCATGCATGGTTAGAGATTAGATACGATATTGAAAAATGTGAGAGATTGCTTTGGTCACAGTAAACATCATTTAGCTCACTTTCCAAACAATCGGAATGTTGCCAAAACTCTAGGCAGCTGAGGCAATCTGTTTTCCTTTACTGGTATTAGGTGATTACATGAATTAGTAATAGGATCATTTATATTAAAAAACCTATAGCAATTGTAACTATATTACTTGTTTGTATGGGCGTGGAATCTAGGGGACCGGGGGGACTCGCCCCCTCACTTTTCAGCATGGGGGAACAACAGCTGCTTTATCTCTCCCACTTTGGGCAATGCCACATCTCAAATATCAAATTGTCCACGTTTAATCCTTTATTCCCCCATTCTGACAGTGATATGTGCCCCATGCTTGTTGGTATACATCAAAATTATGCAAGCCATCACTATAATCGCTGTGCATGCAACAGCAATAACTAAATTGACATTGGTTTATTGATAATAAATTTTGCTTTGCTGCTTCCCGCAGAAATGCCATCATTCCGGCGGAAATAGGAGAAGTGAATACTTAGGAGTTTTGGAGACACTTTTAGGTTTAGATTCTTAATAGTAATTCATTAAATAACTAGCCTAATAATTTAGCTAAGAACCTGGTTTGTCCGTTGTGGCCTCATCCTCAGAAAGAGTGCTAACTAGCTGGATGATGGAGGAGTGAATCTTAACTAAGACGCTACAAGGCTGCAAGATTAAAGTTTAATAGATACATGTGGTGCCATACCAGAGTTCTATAAATGCGCTCACACATTTCGCTGGCATAAAGCTGATAGCAACAGATACCGTTTCAAGCAAAGAGTGGTCAACAAAACATCAGGTAGCGAGCTATATACCTCACATGATTACACATATGAACTGTTTATGTTCTACAATGTATTACGATACTGTTGGGTTTTGTTTTGTTTTACTATTTTTTAAAGAACATATACAATCAGATAGACAGAGTTCAGATGCAAAAATAGTCTGGACTTTCCACTCTGAGGTTTGCGCTGAATATATGTATATATTATCATTGCTTAGTATCTAGCTGAATACTAATACTTGTAGCTAGCACTGATAAGCTTTTACAGGCCATCAAATACATTGTCAAATTGCCGTACCAAATGTTACTGTTAAGTTAGGTTGGGTTCTATTGTTGCAACCAAAGCTCAGGTTTCGTCAGCTTGATGTAAATTGCCTCTAGGACCTTAAGGTGATGTACAGAGAGCGCTTGCTCTAAAATAGAAAAACAGTCCATAGAAAAATTATCACAACACTCCTTATTAAGTAACAAATGTTGAGCGATAGCCGACTCGCGTTGTGAAAGGCAGGAAGCTACCTTACGCTGTCTGGTTGGTCTAGTAGATACTCGTTCTAAAAGTATAGGAGGTACGTGTTGACGTGCCCTCTGTTCTAAAACTT
>JAAAKL020003005.1:0-24266 GCA_010016065.2 Carybdea cf. marsupialis auct. non (Linnaeus, 1758)
GAAAAAAGCTTTTTAGTACAAAATGAATTCGCTATTTCGTGCAGTTTTATTATTCTGTACCATCAACAAACTTTTCATATAAATATTTGTATATATGTACAAATATGTATATATTTACTAAAAGATCGAGGAGTTTCTCCATAACCTCACCAAGAACTTCACTTTCCTTGAGCCTCTGATATCATTTTTTTCAAAACTATAAACTTTACCACGTTGTGCTTCGGTTCTAATTTGGAAACTGCTCTGTTTTGCATGGGTAAATGGACAAAGATTTTTTTTTAGAAATTTCGGCAACACTATCAAATCAGGTTTACAACCTCTGCCGTGTTAACATAGTTATTTTATCATCACTTAGCTTGATGCCTTCTATTATTCCCTCTCTCGCTAGATGAATAAAAGTTCTAATATACTAACCCTGACTGCATTTACCAATCCTGAAACTCGATTGTAATACGTTTTTGATTACCTCCGCCATATCTATTTACTTTTCAGCAATACAAATACCTCAAGAAGGCTCCCAACAGGCGAAAAACTAGACGGAAAGAAAGCTTACCTTCAACTTTTGCATTACTACACATCTACTAATTTTTCTGTGGAAGATATTTACAGCGTTGGAGAAGAAAAGCTGAAAGAAATCTATCCCAATGTAAGCATACTTTCAAGGGCTAATAGGTGTGTACATTTCTTTGTCACACGCTAACATGATAACTTCTACCGTATACTATTATTTTTTCATTGATTTTAAGGACCCTTTTCTCTTTACAGTGACTAGGTTCACATGATAACATGATAATTTCTACCGTACACTATTATTTTTTCATTGATTTAGAGGACCCTTTTCTCATTACAGTAACTAGGTTCACAACCATTTATGGCATTCCTAGGTATCAGCAGCGACCACTAGGAGGAGCAGGGGAGGTGGTCACAACTACTTATTTTACTTCAATAATAAAACGTTGGTTTATAATCCCTCCAATTTACAAATAGTGGCCACTAAAGGCAAACCAAATTTAATTGCTTCTTTCATACTCAGAGTAATTCAAAATTGCATCATTCGATGAATGAAACCATGGTTGCACCCTTGTTGACAGGTCAAAATCAGCCTTAGTACCACTCCCTGCTCGTAATAGTCTGCAATGTGTCTGCTCCTGCTCACTATCCGTCATTGTACAAAGGAATGCTACAGAGAAAAGCAAAAGTTGCAAAGAATGTTCCTCCTTCCGTGTGCTTTTAGTGCTGCATATGGCATACCCCAATTACAGGGTGGGTCACTTAATAAATTATCGGAGGAGGGGAGCCAACGGAAATGTTAACACATCTTTAGGGGCTCGTAAAAAACAAGAGCTTGAAAGAGGGAGGTGCTAAAACATCGGCACAAGAGAAATGGAACTGGGAACGAAAGTACTTTGCAAAAGTTTTCCTACGACAGAAATACACATGGCTGTAATAGCTATATGAAAGATAATAAGCCAATTGTAAACCTGTTGGTGAAAATATCACTAAATAAAACTTCAAGTAACAGTGAAAACTTTTTAGTACATTTGAAATTGCAAAGACGTCAATGAAAATTATACCCAACTGTGTTCCTGACGCTGACAGGTCAAAGCAACACCAATCGGGAAGTCTGAGGTCTGTTTGGCTACTTCCAAAACACAGTTGGGTGTAAGTTTCATTCTTTTCTTCTCAATTTCGATTCTGACAATTTTGTACTCTGAGGAGTGTCAGACGAAAGAAGCTTTTCAGTACAAAAATGTTTTCGCCAGTACATGTAGTTTTATTGATTTGTACCGCCAACAAACTTTTAAAATATGACTCGGGCGCATGAATTTTCTTGTATCATTCTAAAAAATTACTGTAAGTTCATGAAAGTTGGTAACACTCTACTTAAAAGACTAATAGCTTAGTAAATCATGTTTTCTTGGTTTCACAGCATACTACCTCATCATTAAAAAATGTATTCTTCTCTAACCCCAGATTGCCATTTCAGCCACAAAGTTTGAGTTGATGTTATAATTATTTAAAGTGCAATTAAGAAGAAAACTCGTTTTACTCAGAGAGAACCTATACAAATCGATGGTTGTGTATCCCTGATTAATATAAACTCTTCCCTTTTTCACATGCGATTACAAGATACCGAAAAGTAATAGCTGTAGGCCAAGGACAGTTCTAGAAACAATGTATTGATATACTAATTTTCTGATCGACCATTTACTAAGCTTACTTAGCTTTTAGTTGGATAAGAACAAAAGTAGCAAAGGAAGGAGTCGTCCTTCTTTCCTTCTACGAAAGTTAAGTGCATTCCTACAAAAGAACTCCTATCATATGCATGCCCTGGAAGACATAGATTTTCGTAAAACGTAGCTCAGTTACGACAAAAGCTTCGCTCGCCGGTTATTCACTTTTTCTCTTCAAGTCACCTAACATTTCCCTACTTTTAAGGGCCTATTCAATTTGTCTCTTTACTTATATCTAAGACTTTTGCTTTGATGAATATACGCCAATAAAAAAGCATGAACTCTTTGACTCGATAAACGACTCAACAGAATCTAACCTTCTTCCTACAGGCAGTGGAGCTTGCCAAAAAGACGACTGGGGAAGGTGGTAACGAAACGTTAGCGATAGAAAACTTTAGTCATATCATTAATTCTGCAGAGCAATTTTTTAACGATGGTGCCTTTCCAGCCAATGAATCGGACGATAAGGCGATGGATCTGTGTCAAAGCGAAGAGGGTAAGTAGAAATATCGCTCTTCTTCATAATTTCCAGGAGAGAGTGTTTAACTAAGCACTTTAAATATATATATTGTGTGTGTGTGAGTGTGTTTGCATGCGCATAAAGAGATAGGGGTGAGTGGGTGTATTTTAGCCATTGACCGGAGTTCTTCTACATATTGCTAGATTACGTTAACAACAAGGCACATCTGCAGAGAGGGTCTGGAGCCTAAAATGATTTAAAAATCACCAGGACCTATCAATGATTTCAATCCGGTTTTTATAGGGATACGTCTTGTTTGCTAACAAAAACAAGCACTGCACATGTACTAGAGTCGTGGTTGGCAAAAATATAAACAAACAGTGCGGTGTCCTGCAGCGAAATATGGCTTTGTTATTCACATTTACACTTAGTTGTTGCTGTTGCAGGTCATAGTCATTTTTCATCGATTGTGCGAGACTAGCCTACAAATCTAAAACGGAAGACAAAGCTTACAAACTGAGGCTGGCACACTGATACTTTGTCAATGATCATAAAAAATAATTTTTTTACTGGAATAAAGTAAAAAGGAGCTTTTCTTGCGTGTAATTTAATACAAGAGCTTAGAAGACCACGATAAGGCCTAAGGAAGTTTGTTTTACAAGAAAGCCTTTGAGAGGCCTTTGAAACCCTCACGCTAATAAGGAAAGGGCAGTTCATGCGCCTTTTGCTGTGGACTACCAGGCGTAAAAGATAAACAATCAATGGCTCACTTTGATATGAGCCTTCCTATTCCCAAAGTACGTACTGTTGTGACCACTTCCTATCTAAAAGTATTTCTTCTAGCACAAGCTTTGAAAATGCATAGTAGGTGCTTAAAAATCCCCGTTGACGGTATAATTTCCCACGTTTCGTCACTTTGTTATCCCCTCCTCCACTCATATTAAGAAGTTTATCTAAATCATCGATCCATTATATTTTACGAATTTATCAGGCTAAAATCAAAGGTCTTGGATGATATAGGTACATCAAACGTCAGCCCATCATTAACGTCAGATTCGAAGAGACGTTTAATGTTAACGACTGAATTCACTCTTACTTTGGACTCCCTGCAGGCACCAAAGATAACCTCTGCAAAGAAAAAGACTTGGACAGATCAGAGTACTGAATTGTTTCCATAAGGTTTTGTTATCGATTTCTGTAATTTTTTTTAAGAGATAACTCGTGGAATGGAACCACAGTCGTCCTCCAAAGACAGATAAGATAAAAGACTGTGACCGAGATTTCTTCAAATCAGACCTTCCTTGACGGACACTAGGGAGGTGAACAAATTTTTCCCAAAATTTCTCTCGTCCAGCAAAGTGATTGGTTAATGATGTTGTTTGATTGACAAGCTGAAGCTAGAACGGTGCATAATGCGCACCACCAATCTGGTCCCTAGCATTCCATGGAAAAGTCTTGTCCAAAATGTGACAGATGATGAGATTACCTTGACATTGCTAAAAGATTTCTTGCAGGAAAATAAAAGTTCGTAAAACAAAATAAAATCTGTTGCAAGAAAATGCAAAGTGAAATGAAATTAATTATTTTAAGAAAGTGAAAATTTTGAAAATGATTGATCTATAAAAAGATGAAAAATAAACTTTCTTACAGAAAATAAAGTTGTTGTTGAAATTTCTTTAAAGAAAATGAACTTTTGAGATTGGAATTTAGATTTTATGCAAAAAGAGTTTATGAGGAGATTGAAATTCTGAGAGGAAAATGAAATTTCTTAAAAGAAAATGAAATTTTTTGAAAGAAAATGAAACTTTTAGCAAGAAAATAAAATAACTTAATGGAAATGAAATTTTAAAAAAATGTTGCAGGAAAATGAAATCTCTTGGAAAAATGAAGTTTCTTAAAAGAAAATGAAACTTCTGGGAAAATATGAAATTGTTTAAGAGAAAATGAAATTTTTAGCAAGAGAGAGAGAGAAGTAATCGGTGTTGTTTTACCGAAAAAGTAACAGTAGAAATTACACGTCTATTGTTAAATTACAATTACGTGCTCAATGTCTGACTAACGTTTGTCCCTTAAATGTCTCTCTTTCTAATTTTCCTCTCTTTAATCTCTCTCTGCTTAATTTTAATCTTTGCGCAGGTGCAAAGTTATTCTGCCCTGTGCGATGGAAAACGATGCAAGAATGGTTCAAGTCAGTTCGAGAAATAATGTCAAGAATAGCACCGCTTTTGGTTGACAAATTCTACCACAATGGTCCTGAGAGAACAGTTCCTACATGCCCAGTTGCAATGAAAGCAGACTTTAATCCTTCTGCTGGTGTACAGAGTTACATCGAAAGTGACGAATTCTGTTTCAAACCTGCGCGATACTTCTTGCCTTTTTTCAATGATCAGTATGGTCCAAAATATCAAGATGTGACCACATCTGGTCACGAAGCAGCTCCAGGACACCACCTGCAGGTAATCATACCACATCAATGTTACAAAAAGAGTTACTTTTGCATCAACCTGTAGTTAATAGGTATGAACAATGTTATGGATTTCTCTGTAGACATAGAATTAGTTTGAACCATCAAGTAACATTAATGCATTCGCTGGAAGGGCTTGATGCGAAGATGTGGGGATAGCTTTATTTATAAAAATAAGAAATAGTGACAAGGGAAAAGAATATAGAGTACATCCATCTTATAGATGTATCGAAATTGTTTTAGTGTTAATACTTGCACATACTAAATATTTTGTAGGTTTTTGCATGTTGCAATAGACAAAACTTCCTTACACTTGTGTTTTAGGTGTCACATACCGCTTCACCGTTACGTGACACATAGATTGCCAAGGTTTTCTTTATGGAAACTAGATTATTCTGAGATAACGTGTACTGAGATACATGAGCTAATGATACCATATGCTACATCTCCATGGAATAACTTTTGTTTGGTTTGTTCATTACAGATTCAAGGATACTTGGACAATTTTGAGGGCTTCTGTAATAACTTCGAAATATGGCTGAGTGATGTTATACCGTTTTATCATAGTTTCACCGAGGGATGGGGAGTCTACGCTGAATACCCGCTTCTTACGGAGGACACTGACATCTACAAGGATGACCCATTAGGAAAATATGGAGTTATCAAGTGGCAGGTCAGTGAAATTGGAAAAAAAAATCCTCGTATACTTTTTGTCTCAAAGAATTTCTTAAGAATGCAGCATGTAATCAGTCGAGAGTCAGCGAGGGTCTCAGAGCTTCAATAGCAATGAATCCACTGATCTCTAAAAACACTAGATCGAGCATCTTCCTTCTGAAACTGAGGTCAGTCCTTGGACGCCATTTCAGTCCCTATCAAACAAAGTTTATAAACAATGTTACGTAACATGGCCGACATTACTGCGTTATTTTAACTAATTGGGGCCATTACTCGTGACTACACTTTTTCGTTGTTGGAAACAATGGGAAGCTTGATCCAGTCCATTGTTAAAGATCGGTCAATGAATCCCGTAGCTGCTGGACTGGAAACCATGTTGCCTCTTCATGATGCTGCATATAGTTAATACGTTTGCTATTACAATTACAGCTAGTCATCATTTCCCATATTCTGTGTGGACAAAGTTTGTTAAAGCCCAAAGTTGTACTCAAGTTGGACAACAAAGATGCAGTGAAAATACTCTGGTCAGTAACAACATTTTGATATTCGATTTCATATTTTGTTTCAGATTTGGCGAGCTCTACGGATTATAGTGGATGTTGGGTTACACTTCCAGGGAATCACTCGTCAAGAGGCCATGTCACTTTTCCAAAAATACACATGGGATTTCTCCGATACAATGAGAAAGGAAGTAACAAGATATCAAAGTGAGTCATTCTCAAAATTCATTCTAAGCAATTCAAAAGCGCGCACGTCCAGATTGGGCAGTCTTCCTACCCACTAACCTTTGTTGGCTTTAATACAGAATAATGGCATCACCAAACAGTGCATGCTGGCAATATGCATTTCTGGCATAACCAGTAACTAAATTTCAACGACATTAAGCAATCCTAATGGTTGATTTAAATCGTGGTGTTACAACAGGAGTGACAGCAAATGTCTGTACATTTCTGTACCTACCAGATCTAAATATCTACATCTGTGTTGAATCCTAACCTGTGTCGAATCCAGGGAATTTTGAAAGATGGGGGAAGGGTTAGCAAAGTAAAAGTTCTGTTGCAGGAATAAGGCTCTGGTTTTCAAATATTTCAGAAATTGTTTGAACAAGTTTGTAAGGAGTCAATGGTCAAATGCTGCCCGCACGTACACCGTTGACTTCAGCCATCAGCCAAAGTGCTGTTAAAACGTGCTCAACAAAGCACGTATGGGAACCTCTCTGCTCTTATAGATGACCTCCTGCTTTATTGGTTATAATTATTCTTTGCTTATTTGTCTGATATGAGAACTAAGAAGATTGTTAATTAATCTACCAGCTCTAGAAAGAAATTATATCTCTGGTATGCGGTAGGGAAGTGCGACGTCACGATTTTGAATATTTTTAAATTAAGGGGTAAAACACAAGTTTCATGTTACCCTATTAGCGAGAGCGTCAATGGCCAAAATTGAGAGTGATGCCCTTTCCCAACACGGAGATATCAGATTTCAAAGTTTTGAACCTCTACAACAAAACCCTATTGTTTAATGCTGGTTCCTAACTTAAGGAACAAAGGGATATCAACAGAGTCTTGAACAGAGATTTTTGAGATTTAAACGCCCCTAGTTTATACGCTATATACACTACAGGTCTGTTACTTTGGGAAACAGCCTATTCCAAGTTTGGCTTTCGATATCTTGAGTCAGATTTTACTATTTCTAAAACTTTTGATTTGTGACGTCATCACCTTCCCTCCGCATAGGAGACGATAACTTTGCATCACAGCAGGAGATCAACATGTACTTCAACAAAATTAAGCAATCCTTTGCTAAAAATATCGTTAAAAATCGATAGCTAAAACTAAGATTGATTTTATATTTTTAAAAGGTCATAAGCATGCAACAGTGTGCATAGACGTCTGTTACTGTACATATTACATCATATGCATAAATCAGACGTTTTTCGATCTAAATTACAGCGGAGGCTGTTTCATAAAAGGTTTAGCTATTTTTGCCAAGGCTGCTTCCTCCTGCAGGCACAGGAGTCTCGGATATTTAAAGCCTCAACGTACCATTTTTTAGCGCAAGAAGGCCAGTACCTGTATCTTTTTACATTACGTTATGTACCCTAATTTGTCTTTTGTCTTCTTACCAGGTGCTCCAGCTCAAGCAACTGCATATCTTGTAGGACAGCAGATAATTCTTGGTCTCCGTAAGAAAGCAGAAAAAGCATTAGGTGACAAGTTCAACCTGAAAGAATTTCATTATCACATTCTTTCCCAAGGACAGGCTCCACTGCCTCACGTTATTGCTTATGTCGATGATTTTATCGAGTGCATCGTTGAAAATAAGACAGATCAATATTGTTTTCGTATATTCAATGAAATGCCAATTGATGAATGTTACTTAGAAAATGAAAATGGAGGAAAGAAAAAATATGATTTTATGGTTAGGCGCACGCGAATGAAGAGGAGGGTATATAAATAGAGAAGATGATAGAGTTTCAGTATGATATACTTTTCCCTTGATTTCTTCAGTTTTGTCACTCTTTCTTCTTGCATTTCCTTCCAATGGGCATTGCAATTACCATCGATAAATATACGAGAGGCGGGGGTAGCAGTAAAAATGAATTGCACACATTTTTATTTGAAAATTAAACAAACTTAGAGAACGAGGATCCCCCTGACACCGGTGGTTACGCAAACACGGAGCATCATTTTCATTGTAAACACATTATCAGAGCTCAAAAAGTGGCTTTAAGTCGTTAAGTGGATTGCGTGCTGTTACAGGGATCCCTGGTCAGTTACCTGAAGCGTCATTGGTATACCCGGAAAAGGTACAAGGTTTTAGAACACGCTACTTTACGGTTACGTCAGACTAGTAACGCCCTAGGCCATTAAAAAGTACAGTATTTGGCATAAAGTACATGATAAGCCAAAACGCAGCTTAGTTGATTTAAGGACTTTCGTGAAACCGTGGATTCAGCCATGTAGATTGTACTTAGCTGTTAGGACAAAGAGGATAGAATTAAAATCATATTGCTAATGGTATATTGATAGTTGCTATTTGTGTTACTCATTGTAAGTCGAATTTGAAACAGATACAAAATTACAGCAAGTGACTTAAAAACATCTTAACACCAGGAAATCTTACCTTCCTGCGTTTTGAACAACTACTTGCTTTAGGAATTCATAACTTACATTACTAGATGTTACCCCGCCCCATAAAACTAGGGAAATAATATCTTTGAGACAGGACGTCGCAACACATTTCTTCAGCGCTCAGAAATGGCACGGAACAACGCCAGCAGTCCGAACGAAAATGCGAAACAAACAAGGGTCAAACCAATTGTGACTAAACAGTCGGAACACATGTATCCATCCAACCCCAAATGTTCCTGGGCGTACACGACCGAGTGCTTTAAAGTGCCAAAGAAAGCTTGAGCGGCCCTTCACTTGATAGTACGAGAGGCAGTATACATAAAAAACAAGTCCTTCATTTTGTCGCCAGAAGGAATCTTTGTTTCTCTTGGGATTCTTATAGATTGGCAGATTGGCGTGTTCTCTTTCTTTTTATTTATTTATTGTCCAATCATGGTTCGTTTGGTTCTCAATTTGATCACTTCCTTTATTGTTGGTTATAATATATAGGCTTGTTCTTTTGAGCAATATCGTTCTTTGCACGAAACCAGACTGATGAAAGCGCAACGAAATGTGTCTCTGATTGGGAAACGATTCCGCTATTATCTACATAACGAAGATAAATCCCAGACCTCTTTCTGCTTCTTCACGCTTATGTATGAAGTAAAACGTGAATAATTCATAATTGATATTTGCATCATTCTTCGCTCTGATTGTTTGCATATGCTTGAGGCTTCAAATTCACTTTGAAGTTACCGAAGCTCGTGGTGGATAAAAAGTGTCCAGCGGGAGCGGAGTCTGAATTTAGAAACAGCAGAGACTACCATCCTAGTAAGCAAGGACTGCAGGTGGAGGAAAAGAATCTCAGGGCCTGTCCAATGATATAACCGGTCTCGGAGCACATCTTGAGAATGGAGACCAGACAAGGCAATGGAGACCAGACACGACAATGGAGACCAGGCTCGTGTAAAAAGATGGACAAATGGAGGCTAGCTCGACTAGGGGACAACAGGAAAATACAAACAAGCATCAAGGCCAGAAATAGATCAAAATTGGTAAAGACAGTATCGGAAAGTTGAATGGAATTGGCAAGCTACAGATCATCTGCAATGAGATGACCAGGTATCATGTGAAACTTTTCGAAGAATGAGTGAGGAACTGATACGACAGTGAAAGTTTTGAAATAAATGTCAGCCACCTTGTACTCCACGTTCGAAACGATAATGGTTACGGTCATGCAGTATCTCTTATCCTCTCAAAGCAAGTACATCATTCGTTAGTAGGGTACAGGTGACCCCCTGAAAGAATAATGAACGTTCAAAAATCACACGCCAGAGGTAACAAGTGAGCCTAGGTTGACACAGTTTACCATGACAACGATCAATCGACAATTTTCAGGTTGTCAAGGTTTCCATGATCAGCTAATTTTTTTACTCCTTCATTAACCAACGCACAGAATCTTTGGCCCCATGCCACAACATGCTGAAATTGATACGTTTAGAGAAACAAATATCAAATCCATCATGTTCGTAAGATTTGCATACTCTTACTTTCTCATTCCCATTCCTAGAAGAACTCTGACTGTGACCAAAGTCACCCAAGCTTTGAATCGGTTCATGCTACTCCTGTTGGATCATTTATTCAAGTCTAGTTTCGTCATAAACCTAGTGGCTTGGAGGGCTACAGGGACATCCCCACAAACTAAATAATGTTTGCAAGTGCACAAAAATTTATACATATTAAAAATACCTATTTCTACACATACATAGGGTAGTTTCCACAAAAAAAGTTCGGTCAAAACAGGATAAAGTAAATTTAAAATTGCAAGCAATTTGGATAATAATTTAAAGTAAAATTTGACAAAAACATTGGAAATGATAATGATTACAATTGTTCCAACTGTACTCTCTTTATAGGTCAAATGCAAATGTTTACGAAAATACGAGTTTCTTGCAGAAACTATCATCTATTTGAACCATGTCCATGACTTTACGTCACTTGGATTTGGGCCAGAGCGGTCTGCTAGCATTTGGAAATATGCATCACGGTTGACAAAATTTCGTCCTCAAAGGTAAAATATCTCAAAAACTACAAGTCAGATTGAAATAAAGCAAAGAAGTTTTCAAATTTTCGTAAAAAATTCTTCTTAAGGAAGCAAACATTTCACTCCATTTCCGTTTAAGTATGACACAGTACTATATGCTCTCTATTGACCCAACGGAGGAAGATACGGATAAACTCTTAAGTGGCAATGCAAACAACTTTGGATTCCTTTCCGACGAACGATACCAAATTGACAAGGCAATAATGATGACGATGATAATGGAGATAACGATCTTAGTGACGATCGTACCGATGATGATTGTACGTCTCAGATATATGGCATGCACGTGGAGAGTTGTTCTGTCCAGCTGTTAAAGTAACAGCTTGCTCGTCTACTTCCACTTTTCTAATTGTGTAAATAATGAAACAATTATTTTTCTTATCATTAGGAGTGGTACATATCGGGGATGATACAAAATAATGCAGGTAAACGTAGATTAGGGGTAGTCCAAAATTTACATCATTCCTTTTAAACCTGTTCCTCTCCTACTGCGTTGTATTACTGAAGGAGTCTCGTATAAATTTTCTTTCTCTTTTGATTCGTGACATGCATTTGACACTTGATATTTGTATCTCGAGATAAGTGCCTATTCTTAGGACAGAAAAATAAGAGTCTGTCGAGCAGTTTTCTAGTGGAATCGGGGAATTATCTCGATAAATTCTAGATCTACGTACGTTTTAAAATTGGCATGGGAAGGAGCATGTCCTAAACTCAACTGTTTCTAAGAGTCCCTTTTTCTTGCAAAACTTGCACTATCGATCTTTATATAAAACGGTTCTCAGAGAGCATGACGAGTATATCTGTATGTTTGCACCTTACACATTTTCCAGGACAAAATTCTCACACAAACATAACTAACCAACCTCCATCAACAGCAGACACTGTATCGCATTTCACAGAATTCTCCGTTTTCGTAACGAGTTCTCTTGAATCACTGCCTAAATATAGATGTTTGTTTATGAAGGTGTGAACATATGTATATCTCCACTTCCAAATACGTACACATGAACGCTTGTTATTTACAAGTTCTATTTGCCATAAATACAATACATACAATGTTGAATATTCGTGTCACAGACTACTTGGGCTGAAAGGGCTACAATAGCTTGATGTAACGTTTCCTATTTGAAGTCTCGCTTCATCGTCCTACTGATATACACACTACCTCTGTCCACTTCGCTAAAAATACGTCTTTGACTTAAATAAAGCTTGTGCCCAGTAGTAATAATAAAATCGAAGACGTTGTTTGATATAGGCATATGACGGCCAACGGTAATTTGTGCTTGCATGATACCACCCGGCCGTCAGCATTACGGCAAGTCCTGCGCTGAGCAAAATAAATACAAATAGCATACCAGAGCTGCTCTGGTGGAATTCAGTCTCGATCTCACCAACTTGTTCTACGTTCGAATTTATATCGGCGGGGTCACTCACTCTTGTGATTGGTTCTGAAACATTGCCAGTACTCTGTTCTCTTTCTACATGTGTTCCTGTCGTGTCATCTGGAAGATCGAACGTGACACGTCTTTCGCTACTCCGTTTGCGTTTATCTTGGTCGCGTGTAATCCCTTTTTTATCCACAACCTGGTAATAGAAGGAGAAGGGAAATAACAAAAGAACGTTAGAAATGTGCACCATGAAGATGCGTCTATCTATATCTATGTTAGAAAGGCATGTTCTGTCACCTAAAGACGAAACCGTGCATGTCGAAACAGTAGGGGTCACTATTAAATTTTCGAGACACACGTGATGTTATGTAGGTGCGTACACTTTTCAGGTTATGGTAGAAGGGGGGCATATTTTGACACAGTTATATTTAAATAGGCGCAAACTACGAGGTTGCTGTGAATTATATAGAATTGGCCTGTCTCTTCTGGGGACTTCTGCCACATTTTTACGTATCACGAAACATTTTCTATTGTTGACCGAAAGTGTCTGCTTAGATTCTTTTATAAGCCTTAGCTTTTTAGCTTTACGAAGTTATCTCCAGACAAAAAGTAATAAACGAGAAGACTTTCTCTGATCCCAAAAAGACATTACAGGGGGCAAACTTTGCATCTTAAATTGGATAAGTGTACCAGCAGTATAGGGAGCCACGAGAAGCAAAAGTAATATATGGCTGTTTTAGAGAAATGGAGGCCTCAAACCAAATAGTTGAATTGTTTTATAGTTGCTTAACACTCCCACAAAATGGCAATGATCCTAAAGAGAATTCAAAGGCCACATAAGGACTCCTCAAAAAGGGGTATTGAGGTATCTTATGACTATCCTTTGATATGGTATAATACCAAAGCTGATATTGAGTAATAATGCCTGAGAAGACCGTCTGACTCTATCAGATCAAATAAGCCAGCCACGTTCTCTCTCATGATTCTACACGCTGACTCAAGCCATTAGAGATTAATAGTGTATAGCCCCTGTATACATGAAAATAAAAGTTACAATAATTCAATGACTAGCCCTCATCCTTGCATCTACATGTTACACCAACTACAAAACATTACTAATTGATGGCCATTGGCTTGCCTGACAATTTTCTTGTCCTGAGATACTTATATTATACTTCTTCACTTAATACAATGCAGGGGTGCCACTTCCAGGTTTTGAGTTACATTGAAAGGAGTAGTAATAAAAATACATAGCAAAATAGATGTGATTAAGGGCAAAAAAGTTACGATTTCCAAGAAAATTGCAGTTGCAATTATATGATATATAAAAGTGTTAAGATAAGAAGTAAGCAGAAACCAGTCTGAAAATAGAGAGTTAGAGATTTTGGCACTCATTGGGAAGAAACGTGAAAGAGATTCATAACAGGTTAACAAGCATCCTGTGACAAATGCTTATCCTTCTTTGGATTAGGTTTTGATAGTATGCCATTGGTTTTCGTTAGTTCCCTAGATAACCTTATGGAAATATTCAGAAACATTGACGAATCTTGCAGGAAAATTTCTTAACAATGAATCAGGGGCTAATGTTCAAAGTTGAAATTTCTCTATGTGGGAAGAGTTGACCAACCTTCCCTTCATGGCATCATGCACCCTGTCCAACTCTTGAGCTTTCTTTACAATAGTGTCTGTAACTGTGTCCTCATTATGGAGAATGTCTTTTTCTACATTGTATGCTGGGGAAACCTCAGATGTCATTACATCCTACACTTGAGTTAGTTTTCTTTGGGCACTACTTGAGCTGCTATAAAGTTGAAGAGAATGATGATTTACTGGTGACATACCTAATATTCATAAGGAAAAATTAATTTTCTTTGGTTTTTCATCAAGACTGATATACACATTATTGTTCACAACTTGGCCTTGTTCTTCATTGTCATCTTCAGGGCTTTTGCTGAGCAGGTGGTACTGCTGTATACACTGTTAACAAAGTGTGGTACCTGGTATTGCTTCAAAAGCTCTTTGTTTTAGAAGCCTGGCTAGAATAAGTGTAATTATACTATGACCCTGCACTGTCCTATTGTGTATATTTAAGATACAACCATACAGCAACATCTTGCTTTTTGTTTTCCCTTTCCAACATTGGTCAATAACCTTGCTGCTGATGAAGGTAAATTGTAATTCCTTCCATTCTTATGTGGAATAGTCAAGCTCTGAGTAATACTTCATCTTCACTGTTTATTTCAAGATCTGTCAACTGCAAGATAGAAGTTTTTCTAGTGTAGTCCAGTCTGTTACAAGGGTTGTTGAAAAGCTTAGTAAAGTCACATTGACAATCTGCTATCTTGATAAATTTGATACAATATTTTCTTGAATGAAACCACAATGCATTCTTTGTAATCTATCTAGTACCCAGGCCTTCGGGAAGTTAATGCATAATATTTATAAGATATCCTTCCCTTTGTGCCACTTGAGTTTTCCTCAGCAAAATAGAAGTCTGAAATGTATATGGGAAGCTATTGCTTCAAAATAGCATCCCTTATACATCTATTTAAGGTTGTGTACCACATATAAAAAGGATTATGAGAAAACCAATAAACTTTGCAAAACTACTCTAGTTGTCTAGTCATAATCCTCTAATTAAAAAACTACATAGATGTTGAACAATTCATAAGGTAGATTGAAACCTATCAAAATTAACTGAGAAAGTAAAAACAACCACAAATTATAGTCAATTTCTTTCCTTTGAGGGTTACTAAAAAATAAGATATGGCAGTACTACCTTAACTCTAATTACTAGAAGGGCTACATTAGTGAAGGGCTCTAGTTTTATGCCAGACCATTTAAATGCACAGGTTACTCTAGCTCTAAGGTCAGGTATGGGTTTAATGAATTGAGCAGTGCCACAAGAGATTACAGCATCACTTGCCCATTTTCATAATGTAAATCATATTATTTCCAGTGGTCTGCATGCAAGATTATTATGTTGTTATGTCGGTGTCTAATAACTGGTACAATTGGACTGGAATAGCTTTGATCTTAAATTTTGAATGAAAGAAAACCCAGAAAATAAGCATGCTTGATCTTTGGCACAGAGTAAGGCCATTCTCCCTAAAATATTTTAAAGTACTTACTTTCTATTTACTTTTGAGGCCATATGATTTCTTTCACCATTTCTTTCACCATTTTGGTCATGAAAAAATCTAAATAACTCAGAATTAGTCATTTTCAGATTCCTTGGTATGCATATGGTCCATACTAACATTTTTGGTCTTAGCTCCTGGGTATATCCAGAGTTATTGTCAAAATTGCAATGCCAAAATGGTGGATTTCTACCCAAAATAAGCTATCCAACAAAATACTTACAATGCAATAACTTTTGAACAGTAATGAGGTGGGTCATAAAATTCACAGTAGGTTTTTGGTCTCGTCGTCATCTACAACAGGTCCAACTTTCAGAGAAATCTATGTGGTGAGGTTTACATTTATATACATATATAATATGTATGATTTAAAAATGCATTTTTTCAATTCTTAATTTAATTTTTAATTTAAATTTTTGTGTCATCAATGAAACGTTTTCACTCTTTACATCAATGTAATTACAGGCCATTTGTGAACTGCACACCAGTAGCAGCTCGTGCAGGGGGGCAAAGGGGTATTGCCACATCAAAATTTTTCAAAAATTCTGTGGACAATATATATTGACTGAATACACTGTTGGTTGTTTGAAGATGCTTATCTAGATCTTGTTTACACCCTTTCCAAACAAATTGTTATCATCTTACACTGGCAAAGTTTGAGATCGATGATTTTATTTTTGTCAAACGTCGCTCTTGATGAGAAGGGGCAAAATAGCACCTTGCCCCACTACGGCTATTGTTTTTTTGCAGATGACGAGTAAATTGTCAGCACTTCATTGGCTAAGACTCGTCAAAAAGGAGCATCTAGTCTGGTTGCCCAAGTCGTAACCATGGAAATGGTTCTTGCTCTCAAATTGTTAAGCTCACATTGCAACATGAGTCATGGACATTTGACAACGTATGATTCATCATATTCTTCTTCTTTGTAGATACATTTTCAGCTTGTAGTACTGATGTTGTTTTACTGCGTGATATGCATGGGTCACTTTCTATTTGAAAGATTTGTTGCACATAACTTGCATGGGTCATATCAGCATTTTCATTAAGTTGTGATGTTCTTTTGTTAAACTAACCTAGATATCCCGTTGATATAGTTTCTCCCAACATTATCAACCATTATGAACACTGTGCCTGTTTTCATTTCTCAGCGCTTTCACACTCTCAGTTATGGGACAAGCTATAGATAATATGATTAGGGAGGAGTACCCCTGATTTAAGCCACATCTTTGCTGGTAACGTGGAATACCACCTATTCCTTTATATTTTGTGCTTCAGCATTTTAATATTCCTAACAATGTAGGGTTCCCATTACCAGGGGCAGAAGGCATTCCCCCTATACATCTTAGCCGAGATGGACATTATGTAAGAGACAACATACAATTTTAAGCATGGCTGCATCATCTCTTTACCTGCCAAAGAATAATGCTCTTCTGATTTTTTGCACCCACACTTTCAAATTCACTTCATGAGATTGTATTAGGTTTGAGGGTTGGGTGGCATCCCAAATATTTCTATATAGTCCTGATATGACACTACATGACACAATTCCTGATTTATTTTCTAAAGCATAGACTGTCTTGTTCTTTGTATGGCGATCAATTATGTATTAAATTTGCTTCGATGTATTATAGTTTTATGCAAATCAAAAGTCTGGTTGAAGAGTTTCTCACTTTTTTTGAAAAGAAAAGAAGTCCGTCATTAGAATGCTGTATGACCACACATGCCTGTTGTTACTTCGAAGATAAATTATCATATGGCTAATAAATCATCATTGTGGAAAAAGGAATGAAAGCAATTAAAAGGGCATTGTTCAAATGAAAATTTTTAGACCTACCCCCACCATCCTTTAGTGCTACCAGCCGTCACTGCTGCACACTGGCAACCACTCTCTTTTGTGTGTGGGTAAACTTGCATATAAGAATATGAAGCGACTTGGATATTATCTACACCTCAAGAGACACTCATTTATATATGTTTTAAGTAACCACTTTCACAGCAAAAGTATCCATAGTCCAAGATTATCATACTAGGTAACTCCTAAACACCTAATATTTGCTCTGTTTTAAACCAATAAATATTTATTTAAAATTTTCTTTGATTTTCCTAGGTTTGGCTTTTACCAGGAGGAATACCACCCTCTTCTCATGTCACATTATTTGGCACCTAATAAAGTTGTAACGGTGGAGGAAAGGCATTCCAAATCACATTAGAACTTATATTCATGATTTGATAGTTTCAAGATCATGTTGAAGCTAAGAGAAGCAAAGGGAACTGTCACACACATGTACAAATACACATGTATGGAAAATTGATCTGTATTGGGGCTGGTATCTTGCTTTCATGTCTGGATATGTTCATTTAGAAAGTCAATCCCAAATCTCAACATTAACAGGAGGCTAACATTTGTATTTTTAATTCAATGTTTTCTTTGGTGCTATTTCCAGATGTGTATCAATGCTATTGCAAACACTAGCAATCACTTGATCTATGCATGCCCATTGATGGAATAGAATCATGTTGCCTGCAGCATAATCAGTGGACACATTTGGGACCTCTTCCATTTGATACATCATTTTATACACCACATAGAAAGTTTCTAAAGTTGCATTCTCTACAAAATAACAAATTGTTTCAGAGCAATAATTATTCACCAACATTGAAAATTTGCTTTTCATTCCCTTTCTATTTCATGGTTAGAATTATAGTGTAACCGATAACATATCATTGTAGTAAATATCAGATTTTTAAGGTTTTCTACTGTGCTACGTAACGAAATTTGTTTCACTTAGCTAATAATTATGTACTTAGCGCTATAGCATAATAAATTTATGATTGTGATGCTTAGAATCAGTGATGTTCTTACAGGTGATGAAAAAATTCAAAGACATTGATAAAAGCATATTACAGGTGATTATGATTAAACCAGGCGTCAAGATATACGAAGCCTTATGTATATCTAATATCAACATACTCAAGCACATTGAACACTATGTGTCTATAAATTTACTATCTAAGTATTTCAGTAGTTAAAGAGTTTCCTACCTTATCTGTTCTTTTTTCCTCTTCTTGATCTTTACTTTTTGTCTTGGCCGAGCTAGATAACTTACTAACTGCCTCTGAATACTGCATTTTACCCATTTCTGCATATATTACTGTAAAAAGATCTAAACTTTTCACAGAAATAGGATGGCTGTCTCCATAGTGGCTTCTACGAAGTTGGGTTGCTTTCCCACAGTATTCTAAAGCAAGTTGTATATTTTTCTCTTTAAGGCAAGAATGTGATAACTTTTCATATTCATTAGCACGTTTGGCGACCTCTGATTGTGCATTATCATCCAAGGGTGCGTACAGATTTTCTCTTTGTCTTGCCTCTATAGTGTCTTCCTCTGTGGAAAGATGCGAACGGATAATGGCTGTCTCATAGTACATTTTAGCAGCTTGGATGAACTGCACTGCTCTCTCATAGTCATCGTTATTGGCAAATATTTCTGCGATTGACTGCAAACACTCTGGCATAGCACTGAATCTGGAGCTAGCTTTAAGATCTCTTAAGCAGCCAAGAAAGCAAAGCAACGCATGTTGATCAGATCCAAGTTTTCGAAATTCCACTCCTTTCTGGAATAGTTGGAGACGCTCCTCGTCATTTAAATTTCTTGTACTAGATTCTGTAATCACATCTTCCTCGAAAGAGTCAATGTTAGGTAACTCTTCAGGCATTTCACTGCCATCAGGCTCCGTATTATTTAGTTTAAGATGATCACTTTTTTCATTGTCCTGTTCTGTTATCGACTCTCGGCAATCTTCATCACCTTGAATATGCTCTCCTACCTCTCGTGAAATATTCTCAGTCGCCATAGTTCAGGTTTCACGGCTTAGTATTTGAATGGTAGATTTACCACATTACGAAGTTACTGATGTACGATGTCCTTTCGAATGCAATCTGAGCTTGAAATAAATCTTAGCTATAATCACAGAACAGTAACATTTATCTTCTGTTCGAAGCTTCCCTCGCTGCCATGGCATTTTTCAGCAAGCAAATTTTTGGAAGTGCGAATGTAATATGGCGGATTTGGACATAGGGCATCGTGCTGCTATTGATAAAGATGTTAACCTATTTTCTCTGTAAGGCAACTGTAAGGTATTCTACCGTACCATACAGCATTTCAGGGTACTTGTACGGTGTACGGTAAGGACATCCAAAGCCTGGTTAAATCAAAGGCTATAGAGAAAGGAATGGACTTCTCACCTCACTCTGCCTGTTGTTAGGTCCGAACTCCGCTAAAATTTCACGCAAGTACTCATACTTAAAAAAATTCCAAATAAAGCTTTTTCATGTGATAGTAAAGTTGTTTAAAACGCGAATTTTATTTTCTTGAAATATTCTTAACCCACTCGAAGCCATTTAATATTTTTATGGGCGTGAACATGCCCCTCCCCTTCTCCCCATATGGCATTTTGCGCTACCAAAGTTGGCAACCTTACGATCAAATCACATCGAGGTGAGTTTGAATTACATTAACTGATTAGGATATATGTATCAACTCTCGATATTAGGTTAGTATCGTACCTCGATTACACGTTTGAATGGAATGCCATAAATATACGAGGAAACCCTAAGTTTCCCTAGACAAATTTTTCTGCGCCTTCGAATAAGTCAGTATAGGAGCCAAATTAACCTAATTATTGATGTTGTAAGGAGAAATAACGAAAAATGTATGTTGAATTTCTTTGCTAAGTTCTTTTATTGTCGTTTTTATCAATTTTATAAATCCTCCTTCGAATGATATAATAATTTCCTCAGAATAAGTCCTTATCCAGAAAACCGTATCTTACAAACCAGCCCTGGAGATTGCTAGTTCTGAAATAAATGTAGGGGTATGTATTCGAAGTACAGTGTCATTTATTTTGGTATTATTTAAGGCACAATTTCAAGCACTGTAGGGAAAATTAATGGCATACTGGTGTAGTGATAAATCAATCTTTTTCGGTACGTTATAAAAAATGGGCTAGGAGGAAGTTAGCAGAAACGAAAAGCGTTTTTAAAACTTGGGAAAATATGAAGTCATCCCACAGAACCTTCTCGCTGAGAACAGAAGATTTGAAAATGTCAAGTAGGAAGAGACCCTGACAGAAAATGAACAAATGTCACCACATAGGTTCCAAGCCCGGTTTCAGAAACACTTTGTATCTTGTAATGGCGTATCAATAATTTGTCTTATAGTAGCGACTAATTGTTTGGAAATCAAAAAATCTAATTTGATTTTTGATACGTTTTTGAATAATGCAAACCAAAAGCATCCCTGAACAACTTTTTTTATGAACGCGCACGCTTTTATGCGCACGCTTCTAGTAAGGTCAAGCTATTGGAATGGTTTGTGGTCACAGCGAAACTCAAGTCATTCTGTAAGTTAGTAGCGGGCTTCCTTATTTAGCTTTTTATTATGTTTTCAATACATCGATTCACGTGCTTAGAATACTAACTACATGAGAAGAAATTCTGAGCGAGAGCAAAATTTCTCATTTGTAATTCGTCCTTACATAGCGACCCTTAGTAACGAACAAATATGAAATATAGCAATATGCTGGTAATCCACTCAAATGTAGGCAGAGAATACTAACCCGAGGCGTAAGATACAAAACTTCAGAATCTTTGCTAGTTTAAACATGATCACGTGGCTTTTGGCCTTGATGCCGGCTGTAGTTTTCCATTCGCTACTACTGCAAATTATCAATTGAGCGCCTTTGGCCCTTATATAAACCAGAGCTTTTTGTGTGGGCGTTTATTCGGAAAATATATACAATAGCTAAAGATGACGCCAAGACACGTTGACAATAAGGAATACAACTTTTTGATCTAAAACTGACTTGTTTTCTTTATTCTATTTTCAAATTTTGTAGTACCAACAATATGTTTACGTATTTACTGCTATTTCATATATTTGTTCTATTTTACGCACACTATTCCGATAACTCATGCATTTTATAATGAAAACGAGGACATCACACGGCATGAAGCAGGGAAATGCGATACTTTTGTTGTGAACCATCCTGCCTTTCAGCCGCACTCCAACTGTTTTTGCTGCAAAGAGGCCAAGAAATTCAACACGAACCATTTTGCATTACAAATAAATCATGCTTAGAAGATACTAACCTCACCTCCTAATGTAGTGTGGGAAAGTACATAGTCTTGGTGCGGAAGAGATTGATCGTGTTAAAGCTGGCATCAAACATTGTATGAGTCACATATGCGTTGGGTGTAAATCGTTGATATGAAGTGGAAATCACCTCACATCTAGCCAGAACAAAGTTAGTGGAGATGAAGAGGTCCATATAAAATACTTAGAGGTGCGCTAGCTTCATGAACTCCTAAAACCTAGCGAGAATTGGTTGCTTTTACTTTCAAGAGCAACCGTTACCTTTCCAATATGTCGGATTTGTAAGGAGCACGTTTGGAAAGTATGATCAAAAAATCCTTGTTGACAGATGTTGCTCAACAGTCATTTTGCCTCATTTTCAAGTGGAAATACAAAATACTTAGAGGTGTGCTAGCTTCATGAAACTCCTTATGCCTAGAGAAAATCGGTTGCTCTTACTTTCAAGGGCAACCGTTACCTTTCGAATGTGTCGGAATTGTTAGGAGCACGTTTGGAAAGTATGACCAAAAAATCAGTGTTGACAAATTTTTGTCAACAGTCATTTTGCATCATTTGCAAGTGGAAATATAAAATACTTAGAGGTGTGCTAGCTTCATGAAATTCCTTATGCCTAAAGAGAATCGGTCGCTCTTACTTTCAAGGGCAACCGTCACCTTTCGAATGCGTCGGATTTGTTAGCAGCACGTTTGGAAAGTATGATAAAAAAATCTGTGTTGACAGATTTTCGTCAACAGTCATTTTGCCTCATTTTCAAGTGGAAGTATGATATACTTAGAGGTACGTTAGCTTCATGAAACTTCTTAAGCTTAGAGAGAATCGGTTCCTCTTACTTTCAAAGGCATTCGTTACCTTTCAAATTCGTCGGATTTGTAAGGAGCATGTTCGGAAAGTATTATCAAAAAATCTGTGTAGATAGATTTTCGTCAACAGCCATTCTGCCTAATCTTCAGGTGGCAAAATAACATACTTAGAGATGCACTAGCTTCATGAACTACTTCTTTCCTACAGAAAATTGGTTGCTCTTTCTTTCAAGGGAAACCGTTACCTTTCGATTGCGTCGGATTTGTTAGGAGCATGTTTGGAAAGCATGATCATAAAATCTTTGCTGAGAGATTTTAGTCAACAGTCAATTTCCCTCACACTCAAATGGAGATATGAAATACTTAGAGGTGTGCTAGCTTCGTGAACACCTTATCCCTAGAGAGAATATGTTGCTCTGACTTTAATGGCAACGGATACCTTTTAAATGCATCGGATATAGTAGGAGCACGTTTGGAAAGTAGGATCAAAATATCGGTGTTGACAGATTTTCGTCAACAGTCATTTTGCCTCATCTTCAAGTGGAAATATGAAATTTTTAGGGGTGCAAACAAGCTTCAGGAAACTCCTTATGCCTGGAAAGAATTGGTTGCTCTAACCTTCAAGAGCAACGGATACCTTTCAAATGCATTGGATTTGTTAGGAGCACGTTTGGAAAGTATGATAAAAAAATCTGTGTTGACAGATTTTCGTCAATAGTCATTTTGCCTCACTTTCAAGTGGAAGTATAAAATTTTTAGAGGTACGCTGGCTTCATGAGACTACTTGTACCTATAGAGAAGTGGTTGCTCATACTCTCAAGGTCAACCGTACATCTTACGATTGCGTTTTACGTGCTAGAAGCTCGTTTGGAAAGTATGATAAAAGATCTGTGTTGACAGATATTCGTCAACAATCATTTTGCCTTATTTTCAAGTGGAAATATAATATACTTAAAGGTGCGCTAGCTTCATGAAACTCCTTATGCCTAGAGAGAATTGGTTGCTCGTACTTTCAACGTCAACTGATATCTTTCAAATGCGTCGGATTTGTTAGGAGCACGTTTGGAAAGTATGATCAAAAAATGTGTGTTGACAGATTTTCGTCAACAGTCATTTTTCCTCATTTTCAACTGAAAATATGAAATAGTTAGAGGTGCGCTAGCTTCATAAACTCCTTATGCCTAGAGAGAGTTGAGTGCCATTACTTTCAAAGCATTCGTTACCTTTCGAATGTGTCGGATTTCTTAGCAGCACGTTTGGAAAGTATGATCCAAAAAGTCTGTGTTGACAGATTTTCGTCAACAGTCATTTTGCTTCATTTTCAAGTGGAAATTTGAATACTTAGAGGTGCACTAGCTTCATGAAACTCCTTTCTGCCTAGAGAGAATGACTTGGTCTTACATTCAAGGGCAATCATTACCTTTCGTATGCGTTGGACTTGTAAGGAGCACATTTGGAAAGTAGTTTGTTGGTGGTACAGAACAGTACAGCTGCACGAAATAGCGAAAACATTTTAGTACTGAAAATCTTTTTTCGTATGACACTCCTCAGAGTACAAAATAGTCAGAATTGAGATAGGAAGAAGTCACTAAAACTTATACAAAACTGGGTTTTGAAAGTAGCCAATCAGATGTCTGATTGCTAGATTGGTGTTGGTTTGACCAATCAGAGTCCATGGCAAAAATATGGTTAGCCGAAAAGGCCCAATGAAAAGACAAATTCTTTTTGTCTGC
>JAAAKL020003006.1:0-24265 GCA_010016065.2 Carybdea cf. marsupialis auct. non (Linnaeus, 1758)
GGTCTTGGATAATATAATAATGTTTAAGCTGACCAAAAGATACCAGGAATAGATCATGGTCAGCCTCCAATATGGTATCTAAATATTCTTAAAGCTATCTAAAGTAGCTATAGGAATTGATGACCTGCCAAATGTCGCTCACATCAGGAGAATATATATATATAAATATGTATATATATCCACACAAGTAAAGATTAACACTTCTACTGTCCAGAGTGCTCAATACATGAATGTAGAGCAATACAAGAAGAGAACAACTAAAGAAAAGCTACTGAAAATTCGCTACTCACGTCTGAAGAATGCTTGTTGCAATCTTCAGGCGAACTATTCGTTTTGTTATAGCTTTGGTGCTAGAGAAGCAAAGAGACATTGAAATTTATTCAATGTGGAACAGTAAAGTTCAGCGTAGAGGGGTACTTGTATTGCATCCCCCCCTGCACACACACAAACTTTCCCGAATTGTTTCTATCGCCCTGACCAAAAAAGAAGAAAAAAGGATAAAAGGAGATGGTAATTGCAGGTAATCATATTTATTAGAGTAAAAACCAATACCGGGTCCTCGGATACGGTTTTCTTAAACATTTTTTGTCACTCCAACCCCAAGGCCAAATTGCTGACAACGTCCCTGGACATTTTTGTAACCTGGTGTGGTTTTATTTTAAATTGATTTAATCTGAAATAAGAGTAAGACCTAGAAGATAATAATTTTAGGTCGTTTTCTACTCTCTTATTAGACCACACTGTCATTTTTTCATGCCTAGTTAGAGCAGCTTTGATATGTTTTTAAAACTATAAAGATACCACGATCTCAAGCAGGTAAATCTTTTAACATAAGCCTGCACCTCAGTGCTTGCTCCAGTAGGATCTTACTTACGATGTAGTGGAAATCAATCAACCAATCAATCAAGTGCTTAGGCCTGCGCTCCCTGGCTCCCTTCACAGCCTTGCACAACCTGGCTTGGTCCTGTGCTTGCCAGATTACTATGGCCCAGTATCCCTCCTCACTTGATAATGCTATCTCATGGATGGTCTACCTCGGCCACAGTTGCCGATGAAATCCTGCTTGACTGCTGCAATGACAAAACTTTCTGCTGGGTGGTCTAGCTACGTGCCGAGACCGCTGATCTCTAAAAAAGACTGGATCGGGCTTCTCATTGTTTCCAATGGTGAAAAAGTGTAGTCCACACTGTTTACAAGCTTTGTGTGATGGGGACTGAAATGGCGTCCAAAGTCTGACCTCACTTTAAGACGGAAGATGCTCTATCCAGTGTTTTTTAGGGATCAATGGCCGAGACCAACACAGTCTTCATGTTCTAATTATGTCCAGTTTGTGTTGGACACCTAGCTGCTCTCTAATTTTCTCATTGGAAATTCTGTGGTATCTGGTAACGAAAAATATGCTCTGGGGAATCTCATTTCAAATGAGTTCATATTACGTGAGTTCTCTACAGTAAGCGTCCATGTTTCTGAAGCGTATATATATCAATTGAAAGTATCGGAGCACTGGTGGAAATTCGGTGAATTATTTAAGTAAAATAACAATTCTGATACAATTCTGTAGTATCTGGTAACGCCAGATATGCTCTGAGGCATCTCATTTCAAATGAGTTCAGACTACGTGAGTTCTCTACAGTAAGCGTCCATGTTTCTGAAGCGTATATATATATCAATTGAAAGTATCGGAGCACTGGTGGAAATCCCGGTGAATTATTTAAGTAAAATGACAATAAAGTTATAACCAGTCGAAGAACGTGGAAAATGTAAAATCAACGTGTTTATTTTTGCATTTTAGACACGTTTGAAATTGTTTGAAATCTCACGGTAAATCTAAACGTACGTCATCTTTTACGCTACAGGTGATTTCACTTCGTGAATAATAGCAAAAAAATGAATGTCATTTTTTATGTAATTCTTTATCATAGATTGCGGTTACCCTCTTCACCACATGTTCCGAAGTATTATGGATCTGTCATTCGTGACTTACCTCAAGATGACTACCCCTCGTTTCACGGCGAGCGTGTACTTTAATCTAACAGGAATCCTTCTGTTTAAACGTTCCGATCCAAAAGCCACGGATGTGTCTTACCAAATTAACTTCGCTGTAGGAAACCGTAGATTCGTGTACACTGAGGGAAATTCCGCAGCGAAGGTAGGTGTCTAGATTTTTGGTTTTAAGTTTCAACTACAAAAGTATGAGTCTCTTGTAAATATTTAAGAAAAGAGTTTGACCTGAAACTTTGTGAATTTTCCTCATATTTTATAGCACATATTCAAATACGTTTTATTCGGTCACTCTACTTCCGGACCTGCGGTGACATAAATGGCACAATGCACCATCTGGTGACTGAATCATTGTTTAGACAAATAACAGATAATCAAAGGCTTTATTAATCATCCACAGCCACGTTTATATATCATGATTTTAGGAGCATCAGATCTCTACAACTAATAGTTGCCAAAACCATGAAAAAGCATAAGCTTATAAAAAATCTGTGATTTCGAAAAATTGTGCTGATGTCAGCAATATATATACATAAAAAGTCAAAAAATGGTAATCATGTAGCACATTTTATCTTGCACTATTAGCGTGCGAAATCTCAAAAAGTGTTGGATTAAAAATGTCTATTTGCCAGAGTTGAATACCCCCCTCCCGCCAATACAGAAATACACCAAGAAACTCAATTCGAATAAGCATAATTACCGAGTGACATGATTTCACAACTTAACCAGTTGACGTTAACATTCACAGCACATGACAGGGTCCGCTTCACTTGATGCTGAGTGTTTATGCCAAGGACAAGATAACACTTAGAAACCAACAAATGTGGCGATTGTAATTAGTGCCCTTGGTCTCTTGTCTCCAATTTATGATTTCTTGACAATTGGTAGCTGGGCTCTTATGCTCTGCAAATGATGAGGATAGGATTGGGTGTCAAAGTGTTTCATGGATTTGCTAAAATAGGACATTCGGTAATTTTTATGTTAGGTTAGCATAAGATCGGGGTTTTCTTAGTCGATCAATAAGATTGTAGATCTAACTATCAAATAAACTTCATTGCACAACTGGCATAAGAAGTGTCGATTTCCATGCGTTTCTTTTCTGTTACTTGTAGATTTTTAAGATTGGTCCAACAGTATCCTATTTGAAGACTCCGGTTCTGACGATATCGCTAGATATAAAGTGCAACCCTTTTATATTGGAGCCAGTGAGCATTAGAATACTTGGATGCAGTGATGGTACGTAATGTATTTTCTAGCTATTACATTCATGCTAGTGAATGCGATGTAGAGCAAGGAATGAAGAGTATGCAATTTTCTCTTCATTCTGGGGGATATATCGAAACTTACGCTGCCTGTCTCGGTGTGTTATTAGGGAGTTTTCGCAACACATGACGAGCCACTAGACGAAAAAGAGATTGTAGAGAAAAGACTGGGACTAGCGTTAATGCGCATGCTTTATTTCGGTCGTTCCCGACCCGCCCCTCGTCATCCACTCGTCGACGACGAAATTTTCTTGATTTTCACGTCAACTAGATAACGAAGGAAAGTATGCTGATTTTCCGATAAAAATTCCAGTATTTGGTTCATTATGTTTATGTTTACTTTAAGATTACAAAACGAGGGTTCATGTTTTGATGTGTGTAGGAGTAGAATCCCACATAATAACGTAGCAGAAGGGAGTTTTCTTAACGGATGCCATTATCATTGTAAAACACGACTGAACGTCAAGCTCAACTGTAGCACGCACCTCCCAAATAACGGTACCAAATCGAAGTACAGCCATGGATAAGTAAGTCTTTGTAGAAAAGGAAAGGAGGCCTCCAATCCATCAAATATCACGCGTTTGTCTCAATATTCTGGGATCTTTAATATCTCAGATAGTCTAACTATGTTGTCCCTCTTGAAACGATGTCCAACAGTATACTCCTTGTTTAACGGTTCATCCAAGTCGAATTTCTCGTAATTTCAATAAGGTATAACAAACTTCGATGTGTAACTTGCATCATAAAGATGGCAAAGGGATAAAACCGGCATAGTATGCCAGCAACAACCCACCCTATATTTCTCCCAATAACATCTTCTGGCCTTCTCTTACACGTTGGGCTTCAAACAGCAAAGAATGGACTAGCTTGCGAAAGCACAATTTGGCAGACGATATGTCGTCAACTAGGGGCTGTACTTGTCGTCAACTAGTCGTCAACTAGTGCCAAGGCTTCTCTCTCTAATCTCGTCATCGCCTGGTGGATCGTCATCTGTTGCAAAAAGACCGTGTACTATTAAGATACTATTACCGTGTGCCACATCCCATCTTGTGGCACTAAAATTGTCACCAGAGATTTCCATCTTGGAGCTTTCCATTACGAACTGAATCTTAAAGACCTCTTGTTTGAGTGGAACTCTACTTATTCCGTCGAAACATTCAAAATCTTATGTTTACTGGAGATTATCTATAATGGTCATGTTTTGGCAAGCTCCTAAGTCCTTTGCTTTAATTAATTTCCTCCGAACAAGATGAAACTGCGAAGCATATTTTCATAACTCGGGCCATCTATTTCCAAAAATAAGAAAATGAAGGATTTGTAAAGCAATGTTAATGAAATTTCATATTGTATCAATCTAGACACTTGCCTCAAAACTACCACAGCCTCTTATTAACAACATCAAAGTAATTGTCACAAAACTGACATGGTACCTCAATTTATGTACCTCGCAGGCATCACATGTTTAACATGAATTGTCAAAAAGATGTTCTTGGCCTTTCTCCTTATACATGGAGCGCGTATTGCATTCTGGGAATAGTATTCAACGATTTAGTTGCCCATTATACACAGTACTGACATAGTGTTGAAGTGTCAGACACTCTGTGGATTGTGAGTTAGAACCGACCTTGAGCTTGTCTACCAAGATCCCCGAGGTGCTGTGCTCTGCCATCTGCCTTCGTGAAGTGGGAAACTATGTGTCGAGAGATAGTATAGGGGGGGGGGGTGTATTGCATTCTTGAATACCATGAATGGCAAGCATGAATAGATTGTCATCCGAAGAGGAAAAGTAATCTGTTCTTAGTAGTCGGCCATGACCAGGGTCAAGATAATGATAAAATAAAAAATTACTCAAATTTGTAGACTAAGAAGATTTTGAATTGTTGCTTCGTTCTGTTGGATTAAAATAAATAATTGTGACAGTGAAATTTACAGGGACCTCCCTGATATGCTTAAGCATTATTATATGCAGATATTCCATTCCAAACCATTTGATTACTATAGTTCAGACTGATTTTTACAATTCTGCATTTTCTTTAAATGACGTCGGGCGAAGTGGTTCATGTCATGAATTGTGCGATGAGAAATCAACTAGATCTTTTACAACACAGTTCATTAATTTATAAGGGGCAATAGCCCTAATCTAATTATTATTGTAATGTTTTTCTGATAGACTGTCTACAAAGCCTTGAAATTGGAAGCAAAGTTAAGCCAAGAGTAACCACCGAAGCCCGGTACATATATGGTCAAGAAAAATTTCCATTATTTTCCAGTCAATCTTCCGGTTGGCTTCCATTATACGATCCCACTGAAACTGTTCCACAATATGTTGAATTCGATTTTAAATCCATCGTTAAGATAACGTTTCTATTTGTAATTGGGTGGACAAAGAGCTACACGTTCTACCTCAAATTTTCGGATGGATATGGCTTTCCTAATCATTTGCAATGGTCTGAATACACAGGGTCGGACAGGAAGCTGAGGGTAAGACTTAGAAATAGCTAGCCATTTTTTTGCTTTCCATAGATGGTATAGTTTAGTGTTAATTAAGTGAAATTATTTTTTCCAACTTAATTTACACTTTTCTTCTCCTTCTTCTTTCAGTTCTTTTTTGTTATTTAATTCAGGCAGATGTTATGACTATAAGTTGCCAGCTGCAGCAGGTTCTTAAAAATGTCAGAAGGTCCTGTCGGGAAGTCACTACAGTACTCTCCTGAGGATTTCTGCTGTTTTAAGCAATGCTGCATTTTGGAGCTCAGTTGTCCATATTATTATCTCCAACTTTCTATCATTTTCCTAAATTTATTTATATCATGCCCATACACCAATCTCAAAAGCTACCATTTCTCTCCCCTTATCCCTTGTTGCTCGATTTTAAATTTGAGATTTTGGGATTTCTCAATGATTTGCTCTTTTTTTTAGTACAATTTGGATTTTTCTAGGTACTTCAATATCAATCAACAAAAGTTGTCAGAAAATATTGTCTTATTTTCTTAGGTATACACGAGTATTAAGTCTAGCTTACTTTCTGGCTACGTCCTCGCTTGGCACTGGACTTTCACATCCCCAAACGATTTCTCTTAGTCATTCTCTAAGATTCAGAGTAGCTTGTAATTATACCAACCTCCTGCACATTTACGACTGAATACATCACACAATTTCCAGTGTAACTTTCTTGCAACATTGTCATGCTTTCGTTTGTAGCCTCTCTTTGCAATCGCCTCACATAGACTTGTCATATGACATCATCCTTTCTCCTCATCTTCCACACACCCGACATGCTCGTGCTGCATGCAACTGTAAATCTTTGATTTCTTGCTTTTCACACTTAATGTAGTTGATATAAAACTTCCAAAAATTATTTCTTTCATAAGTTAGAGCACTATTTCTCTTCTTCTTGTTCTTATCATTTTTGGAGTCAGGTTATTAAAATGGTTTAAATTATCTGGATCGGATGTTATCAGAGAGAAAAAGTATTTTTTGTAGACCAGTGTTATCTTTCATTCAGTAGCAGATACGGGACCATTATAGCTACTTGTTACTTCTTACTTTCGATTTCAGTAACGTACCCAAAATTTTAAGTCTTTTTAAAACCCTTGAGCAAACTATTTTAGAGTTAAAAATTGATTGAGAACTGTTCGAATTTTCATTTGAAAGCCAACTAATAGTTATTTAGTTTTGTCCATAGTAAGTTCTAAAATAATTGTTTTTATTTATGGTCTCAAATTCCTCTCTTAACAACTCTGAAACGATGCAAGTATGTTTTTTGTATGCTCCGTTTCCCTTCCCTATTCCTATTAAAGAGCTGATTTTTATCTTATTTACAGTATTTCACCATCCAAAATACATACTCTATCATTCAGATAGAACCAATTGCCCTTGTGGATGTCCTCATCTTGCGCTTGCTTCGCTTTTATCTACATGGGGATGTCAATGGAAGAGGGTACCAATTGCAAGCTCATGGATGCAAGCTGGGTACGTATGGTTACATTACATATCCATGTCACAAGTTAACCGTTAAATTGTTGAATGTAGCACCCGATCAACATCTTTGGAAGTTATGTTATTTCTGTGACCTTGAGGAATAGATTAGTGACTGATTTAATGTGAATCCTTAGTTTAGTATCAGACAGGTAATGAAATAATAAATTTTACAGATGTTTTCTGTACATTCTCTTCACACATATAAGAATCGTTTATTATTCATTATGAGATCCAGAATAGTATTGGAGATCGTTAATACCAATGAAAATCTTTTGATTGGCAGTGTTTGTACCCCATTCCAAGTTTATCCCAAGAAATTTTTGTTCCCCTCATTCCGGCAATTTTTTGCTTGCCATTTCCCTCGTGTAAGGGTTTGAGAGGTGAAACTTTCTGATCTTGAAAAGTGGACTAAAAAAGAAAATACAAACAGTACTGTTATTTGCAGAGTAAAATTTCAAATTTGAGCAAACGTTTCTTAAAGTTCTTATCAGGAGCTTTATACAGGAAGATAAGTTTCAGTATTTTTATGAAAAAAACCAGCTAATTGTGAGGGAAAATTACACCATATTTTAAATAAATTTTTTTTTACTCATGCTCACCAATAACTTTAAGAAACAAGAAAAGCCATATTTTATTAGCTATATCTCATACATCCAAACTGTTTTCACCATTTTGGTAGTAGTAAAAATAGTGCAGAAAGTATGCCAAAGTTCAGAACCATGAAACGTGTTTGTTTTAGTTCTCTGCCCATGTGCAGATCTGAGGCATCCACTCTCTCCACGCAGTCCTTTCTTCTTCCCTTCTTTTCAGTTCTACGTAGCTTTCCTTTTTTAACGTCTCAAATGCTCTTCTTTTCCTGTCCCCAGGTCTTTATCCTTCATTTCTTCCTTTAATTATTTCTTTTAGCTGTCATTCTTCGCTTAGAACATCTCCAATCCAGATTTTCTTTCTCCTTATATTGGTAGCAACCTTCTCTCATCAATCATTTTCATTTCAATACCTCTTCATTTGTGAGGAATTCCCTCCTTTCACAAATTCCTGCTTTCCATGGAAATCCTAGCTCTAATTCAACCCACACATTTTCCGTCTTCTGTAATCAACAATCCTAAATACCGAAATTTTCTAACCTGTTCAAGAAATGCTGCTATAAAAATGTATAGTGGGCAACCAAAAATACTACTCTTCGAGAAAAAGCAGGTTTTAGGTGCCCGAGCGGAGTACAGTTCGCTTCCGGCTGTTACATGACGCTCTGACCTATAATTTCAGGTAAATACATATATGTCTTTAGGTAACAGATGCATCAACGTACCTACGAAGTGTCATGCCTAAGTAACATGTAGTGACATAGGTATGAGCATTAAACAGCTGTTGGAATACTAACACCAGCACCTCCTCCAAATCATTGGAATCACGTGATAATTCAGTGTACACAGGGTTTACAATGCTCAACCAGCAGCCTTCCTAGCTTGAAGATTATCTGATACGCTATTCAAGTCCCAGATTCTTGGTATTCACACAAAGGCGCCTAATGAAAGACAGTCGCTGTCCACATTTTTTTAACCTTCCTATGTTCACTGACATATTTCGCACACGTACCAAACCCAAGAACCCCGCAACCCCTAGCCGTTCGCACTAATGTATCGCGGGATACCAATACAAACATCAGCTTACAGGATCTAAAACGCTTAAATAAAAGAAAAATTAGAAATACGCGACGAAAGAGACGGCATCTTTGCTACCTTGACACTGTAACCGCCAAATTGACACGGGCGCTTGCGGCATGGCGGCATCGTCCCTTAGTCATTTAATTTGTGAAAGACAATAACGCATAGGTGGGCATCGTAGAGTAAGATACAAGAAAAATCCCTGAATTGGAACTGAAAAATAAGCAACTTAATTTGAGAAGATAAAAAGATATTCCGCCGATAAAGTAACTAAGTAGGGAAAAACAGAGTAAGAGGAGCAATGGTGTGCTAGAAAGGTAATACTATAGTTTTGCCTTGTGAATTTAATACTAGAAACTCCATAACATACCCACATCACTACTAGTTTATTAAAATAAACCTAGTCTAAGTGGTATTTTCTACAACTGTAAACTTACGCTCCCCTTAAAGGTGGCTTTATTGGTCACATTACCAGACAATCCTGTTCTATGGTAACTGGGTAGGTACACTGAAAAGTCTATGTTGTGAGTAAAGGTGACCCATGGTGAAGATTTGTGCAGCCTTTTACCAGCACATGCTGTTGATGTTTGTGCAAACAGAACATAGTGCAAAGTGTGCTAGATTGCCTTTCCTTGACGTAATAGGATGTAATTAAACAGAGGAAAAATTTTAATGGAGAGACAGAGGGGTGTTGGCAGTTGGCTCACAAAATTTTCCCTGTATTTAAAAAAGTTCATGTAAGTTTAATAAAAGTCATTAGTGAAGCTAGCCAATTTTATCAAGAAATCAAAATTTACGATTGATGGTTAGCTTCGATCTTGAAATGCAGTTATACTTGCAATGGCCATCGCTTTTTTGAAACATTGTTAAAATTAACATCCGGCTACTACGTCTCCCAAATAATCTATCTAATGTCAGCTCCTACTACAATGTGGACACCGTTTTTAGTCCAGAGATGGTTCACCTTCATAAGACTTGGTCAGCTATCAAAATAACCCTGTTCTTTGGGTATAAAATAAGCAAGTAACAACCCCTTAATTGACAGCCTAGCATGTTGTTGCTGCAGCCTTTATCATTGTGGTTTTTGTTCATGAGACGTGTACGAATCACAACATATTGCCTGCTTTATTTTTATTGGTTTTACTCGATGTAAGATTACCTAGCGCCACTTGCTTCACATGCAGTTATTGTCACATTTCAAAACGTACTACTGTTTTTTAAAATATACTTGTAGGGAAACCTAGAATAAGAAAGCTACGACATGTTTTAATCATCCTGAATGAATGGTATCTAATTTGGTCATAGGTTTTCGATAAACAAAATTGCTAGAAACCCACAAACAAATGATGAAGATAAACATAAGTTTTGGATGCTAGAAGTGTTGTTGCTCCTTTTCAAATTAAGCTGCAAAATGCTAGCAATGTACCAGATAATCCGTGAGCACATTATTGTGTTCTCCACGCTCCATACACAGCTCTAATTTGGAACGGGCTGTTTAAAAGTTGTAGTGTGCAATTAATGCTGTATTATCAGCATCTATCAGTTTTTTAAAGTTATGTAAAGTTTAAAACCATGTCCAATATAATGAAGCATCTTTAAAACATAACGATTTTCTTGCTTTGACGTTGGCTGATTCTTGAACAGCCAAATGATGTGACGATAACGCCCCATCTATCCTTAGCAAGTAACCGGTCATACAGTTGCATTTTAGAATAGCCTGGGTAGTTTAGCAGGAAGCGCCGTATTTGTGCACCCTATAATGACTCCTTCCACAGAACGAATATTGGGGAAGGTTTTATTCTTCCTTTTTCAGCCCCATTCCGATGATCTGTTACTTGAGTGGTGTGAAAAGGAGAACGGATTTTCTTCAAAGATCAATTATCTGAGGCACGTTTACCACTACCTCATAATAATTTGCAATACCTTAAACCTATTGTGGAAGAAAAATTAAACATAGGCTTTATACTAAGTGTATTGGAAGTTTGTGGAATTTTTGGCCTCGTTACCTTTCTCAAATTATTCTTCATATTTTCAAACTTGAGCATCCTGTTTCTTTTATGTCAAAAGAAGGCTTTATTCATAAAGCCCGGGTAGTATTACTTTTTTATGAACGTTAATTAACAACCTTACAGAGGCAGAAAACAGAATTGGCCAAGGGCTGCTAATGTGGAGTGCAGAAACTGATTCGTTATCTTGTATATTTATGTAATTATCACAGGCATTTTTACGTGCCATATCATCATCCACTCACTACCAATCAGTGCATGCCTTGATAATCGTTGTTGTCACTAGAATAAAAAAAATTACTTTTACACGATGAATTCAATTCACCAGAAGCATAAATGGGCATAACAAGAAAAAAGGCAAGTATTTTGCGTGCCGTTTCCTGTGCTCACTGCCATAATTATACGTACGATATCGTTTTCGTAGGGAATTGGTTAAACTAGGGCACTTTCGCAAATGCGTTAATGGATTGATAATGCTTTAATTACGTTGAAAGGGGATACAGTGACACATACAATTTAAGATTGCAAAGACATCCTGAAATGTAATTTGACATTTTCCAACGGCAACAATAACAATAGCAACAAAAGTAAAAAAAACAACAACAACAATAACAACAACAATGGCAACAACTGCAACAACAACAATCGCAACAACAACAACAACAGTGGCAACAACAACTGCAACAGCAACAGCAATAACAACAAGAGCAACAACAGCAACAACAACAACAACAGAGGCAACAACAACTGCAACAGCAACAGCAACAACAGCTACTACAACAACAACAGCCCCAAAAACATAACAGCTAACAACCCCTTACAGCAACAATAACAACAGCAACAACAACAACAACAGCAACAACACCAACAGCAACAACAGCAGCAACAGCAACAACAGCAACAACAACAACAGCAGCAACAGCAACAACAGCGATAACATCAGTGGCATTAACAGCAGCAACAACAACAGCAGATAGGGTAAGCAGCTATATCAATGATGTACAGTCTCGGGTACACCGTGGTACAATAAAGCATAAAGAAGTAACTTGCAGTATGAGTTACATATTTTAGAGCGCAATATTCAAAGACAGGATTAGATCATGCAATTTATGAAGGGTACAAGAGACCACGTTCGAAAGAGGAAAATCTTTTCATTCTAAACGAAATCTCGAAAAGTTGCTGTCTAGCCAAAAAAGCTGATCAAGTTGATCCTTTAGAATGATTTATTACTGGGACACTTGTATGATGCAAATTACGACAGTAATGTGTTCATCTTTTCATACTTTTAGATTGTTTCATGCCCCTTCTTATTCAGAGATCAGGGATGTCTGACGTAAGACGAGTTCTCGATGAAGATTTGGCTTGCAACTGTAAATACCTATCACCAGGAAAAGCCAGATTATTTAACTCTGTCCCATTTTATTTTTACATCCCTTATAACAAGGATCTTGAGAAATGCTATTTATCAGTGAATTTAAAATACCAAACAGATATTCGCGGGATAGCAACAAGAGGAAAAGACTCAAATTCTTTGCTAACTGAATTTCTGGTATCATTCTCAAATGAACAAAAGTATTGGAGTTACGTCAAGGCTCCCTTTGAATCAAAGGCCAAGGTGAGTTTAAATCATTTTATTTCATCATAAAACAAATGAAACATGGGCGTAGATTCTGGGGGGGACAGAGGACTCGTCCCTCTCACTTTTCAGGGCGGGAGGGCAACAGCTGCTTTATCTTCCCCACTTTTGAGTCCAAATTGTCCACATTTAATCATTTTGTCCCCTCTCTCCCACATTCTTACAGCGATCAGCGCCACATGAAATGAAAGTATCAGACTTTGTATTACTAACTCTTGTAAGGATGTGAAAGATAAAATTCCAAAGGAGGAATCATATTGGCAAAAACATAGCACAGGAGAAGGGAAGGATATTCTCGGTAATGGGGAACTGAACTTGTTACTAATACAAGAATATTATTCCCGGGGGTTGCAAAACTGATATTTACAGATCTATTAGTGACTGTTGCTGTTAATCTGTTAACGTTTAGTTAACGTAACTCTTGTCTAGGGTTAAGGAAACATCAGAATTCCAGCAGTGCAATTCTGTTTCTGGCCTTTGATAATCTCATGAGTAGCTGTTAAGTTTTTAGAATGGAAGAAAATCAGAAGATTCGGAGCTCAGTAGAAAAAAATTGTGACATCGTCATAAAAATGCCCATGAAATAAGTTTTTTATTTTATCTCCCTTTGAAATGTTTGCAAAACATATTTCATATGCTACTTTTAGATTCTTTACTCCTTTATTTCAAATAAATCTGCAGTTCTGGAAATTCTAGCATCGTTGTGTACTGTTTCCCAGCGTTGGACTCGGGACTTTAAGATCAGTTGATAGAATCAAGCAGCATGTTCCGTCCTGTATTCGCCAAGTATCAGCCATTGATCTAATAGTCGACTATTAAATCAATGGTATCAGCTTTCTACGAGGAAACCACCACCTCAGGCTTCTGAAACCAAAAACCATGTTAAGAAATGTGACTCTGCCACAGGACAGCACTTGCTTGAAAACCCAGACTCTGCAATGTTGTATACGGATGACCGCGTTCGTATAATAGCTATAACTTAATCTGCTTTTCACTTCACAGTTCTGGAATCCGTTCACATCAAAGCAAGAAAACCGTTGCTTTGTAGACAAAAGAAATTATCTTTTCATTGGGCCTTTTCGGTTAACCATTAAGTTCCACAGACACTAGTTTGTCGAAACAACACTAATCTGGTAGTCAGAGTTCTAATTGGCTACTTTTAAAACAAAGTTGGGTTAAGTTTCATTGATTTCTTCTTAATATTAATTCTGACGATTTCGTACTCTTTGGAGTGTAAGACGAAAACAGCTTTTCGGTATAAAAATGTCTTAGCCGTTTCGTGCAGTATGCGGTAGGAAAGTGTGACGTCACGATTTTGAACATCTTTGATTTGTGACGTCATCAATTTCCCTCCGCATTATTTTCCAGCTTGGAAAGTAGGTCTCGCTGTTCTTCGCTTGTTTATAATGCCAGTATTTATCGATCCTTAGTGATTATGCCTTAGTACCTAATAGAATATGCAGGGATGTGTGGGTGAATAGTTATGGGCTGAAAATTAAGGAAAGAACTAACATAGGGTGGTGAAAAAAGGAATGGTATGGGAGTTTATAGATAATACTGAAATGAAATTCAGAGAAGCATGATGCATGATGTAACAGCTAACGTCTTCCTATAAATACTCTGATGATTGGTTAAAAGATATGAATCGTGTACCATTAAATTAATTGTCCCTGAGATTACTAAAATGTGTCAAAAAAAGTTTTGTTCTGTAACTATTTACTCAAATCGTACTCAAAACTGCTTCTTTTTTTATTAAGATAAAATGTAATTCTCTCCTTGGCTCAAAGTAGTGTGTCATTGGTCTGTTCCATTTAGCACTAGAATTTCTTATAAAAAGACTTTAAAAACTTGACTACAAATCTAATAAGTGGGGGTCCTAACAAAAGGGGGATAGAAGAATTGAAAATCCATTAAGCTATAAGTAATTATTGCCATGAATCGTAATTGCTCACTTCGATCTTAGTATTTGTTTACTTTTGACATCCTGTCCTTTTAGATTTTTGTCAGCAGATCGTCTGGTACTGCTAGTATGAATGAGATCAATCCTCCTATCTCAGCAAGAATGATACGAGTACACGGATGGGCAAGGAGTAAAACACCGTTCATCGGTATAGAGCTTTATGGATGTCGAGCAGGTAGGAGACGTCATCGTCGCCCATAGAGAATATAACAGTTCTTTCTATAAGTCAAAGTGAATACTTCAGTTGACTGATTACTGACCCGTAACTACAACTTTTTCTATATTTCCTGCTAAATGAATGGTAATAAATCGGGGAAAGCAGATGAGGCACTTTCCCCCTCCCCACCTTATCAAGAAACGTTATCCCCTCACCTTTTCCACAGGGATAGGGTTGTATGTAGGGCTAGGATTATTGTTAGGGTTACGGTTAGGGTAAGGGTTAGGGTGGTATCTGGAAAAGGTGGTGGGGTTACTCCTTTTCAGTGCAGTTTTGAACAATAGTGGTGGAGGGTATCTGGACAATTACAGCAGATGCAAAGCAGTCATAAAAATTGCGGGGTAACTACTTTTACAGTTTTTTAAAATATGTTAATATGTTTTTATCTTTGTTGTAACAAAAGTAAGTAAATATCCGCTCTTGTACAATCTACCTGTACCGCTTTGTAATGGGTAAAAACAGTGAGAATGGAATGTACAATCTTTTTCTTAAAAGTTACAGCATGAATATATGGCAATGCCGTCGGAAAGTGTGACGTTACGATTTCGAACAGTTTTGAATTAAGGGGAAAAACTCAATTCTCATGTTACCCTATTAGTGAGGACGTCAATGACCAAAATTGAGAGTAATGCACTTTCCCAACACTGAGATATCAGGTTTCAAAGTTTTGAATCTCTCTAATAAAACCCTATTGTTTCGTGCTGGTTCCTAACTTAAGGAACCAAGGAATATCAACAGAGTTTTGACCAGAGAATTTTGAGATTCAAACGCCTCTAGTTTAAACACTATATACACTACCGGTCTGCTACTTTGGGAAACAGCCTACTCCAAACTTGCCTTTCGATATCTGGAGTCAGATTGTACTATTTCTGAAACTTTTGATTTGTGACGTCATCACTTTCCCTCAGCATATCATACGTGCATTATTGATAGGGGCGTATTTAAGGGGGACACTGGGCCACGTCACCCCCTTAGGCACAAGCAAACTATTTCCAAGTACTAATTAGCTTCTTACGGGAAATTTTGCATTCACTAAGTTCCCATTTCGCGTTTATTTGCGTTTTAAGGAGGTTTAATATCTACTAGGGCACGCCTCCCCTTGTAATCTACATGATTAGTAAAATGACGGCATCTGCTAGGGTCATGCTCCCACCACCTTCTGAAAAATTCTCTGGATACGACACAGGAGATTAATATGCCTGATCCTATCTCCTTCTTGCTCGGTTCAGCAGAATCTTTTTTCCTAGTCATCAAAAATAACCTGATCCAAGGAAATCGACAAATTATATTTAGCCCGGAATGGCAGGGTAAGAAGTAAAACTTCAACGTAAGGAGGGAGACGCGAGGCACGAGGCGCGGCAGAAGTCGGGAAACGGATACAATTGCTTTAGTTGTAACTGGCAGAAGTACCCAGTGTTGCCCGGTAATCTCTACTGCGATTTTTATTTGTCAGATGATGATTATGGATACCTACCTTTACCCTCTGACCCACCCTTCCTTAACTGGGTTTCCTTCCTCTACCATAGCAACATTCTCAAGTTGATAATTGATTTGAAATCGCAAGGATGAAGTAATTTGACAATCGCAGTCAAAACGAAAGACTACGAATGCGTTTTCAAAAATTAAGTCAAGCTTTCGTAGTAATATGAATACCGGTGGTAAAGATCAACCCACGTACGCCGTTTGGTAGAAGAGATATTCCACTGAAGGTTAAATAATAGAAAAGGAGAGACAAATCAGGAGAGGAAAAGTCAAGCAAAGAAAGGGGGGAAGTCTCCGGAATATGGAGCGTTTCTCTTATCTAAAAGGCCCCCACCCTCAATTGCGTGCAAACTATAGTAATGGTTACCTTCGCTATGATATTACCTTCACTTACCTGAACAAAGATATCATTAATGTCTTCTACATTTTCTATCGTGCAATCGAAGCCAATACCTAGTGTTAAACCAGCTGTAAATATTTGCGGTTTATCTGAATTCCCCGTCGGTTCTCTGATCACTGCTCTTGATTCTCGCAATCGGTTTTCAACTGAGAGCGGTTTAAGAGGTTGACTGTACAATATGTGTTGCAAGTAGCTGACAATATTCCCTATAGAAAAGGAATCTCCTTCAACGATTTTTTGCAACTCGAAGAATGGCTTGAAGTTGTCACTTTCTTCATGATCAGCCGTGAGATGTTGTTTTAATTTATGGATTCTATCCAGCAGAAGCTGGATTAACTGAACCTCCATTTCTTTATTTTCTTGTGACTTTGAAACTCCGAATGATTTAGACGCTGTTATAAGTGTCAAGATGTGTCCGTAAGTTCTGATCTATGGCAGAGCAAAAACATCAAGCTATTAAGTAACGGCAAACGAAGGGTATACATTGTGGAGTATAGCTGATGCAGCCATACCGTGCCTTGGAGAGCAGGCATGATAAAGCAATCAATTACCTGAAATCATCATCAAGTGACACTGCAAAGTCGATTTTCGTCGTGAAATAACAGGGAAGCCAGAGGGCCTACCAGGATACAACGCCTATCTTAAAATGGCACCTTCATTTGCACGATTAATTCCCTTCCCTATCATAATAGAATAGTAATCATAATTATATAGGTAGCTCTTACGCAATAAATAAAGATAATGGAACAAATCGTGGCGTCGATTGGAAATAATAACTAACACAAATAACAGCTTACAAGTCCCTTCCAATGGTATTCGAAAATATCTCATTTTCAGAGACATTACCTGGTGTCTTAAGTTCAGGATTTTTAGAACTCTTTTTTACAATTATTTCGCCCAGTTTAAGGCCGAAGCCACTACTAGGAACAGTATGTCTATGTAAACAGAAGTTACTTGTATTCTTCTGATGGCAATCTACTCATGCTTGCTATTTATGTTACTCGTACTTTTCATGATTGCTATTCATGCTATTCATGCTTGCAGTCCCCTCTCTGTCCTATCTCTCGAAACATAGATTCCCACTTTAGGAGAGCAGATGAGAAAGCACAGTACCTCCAGGATCGTGGCAGGCAAGCTTAGGGTCGGTTCAAACTCATGACCCTATTGTGTATTTAAGGTACAACTAAAGAACTTCTTGAATAGAGGTAATCTTGTATGATGTGGGTTGGGGTGGGCAAAGTTATGATCGAAATAGGCCACCACACTGCTACCCCTTTCTGTTTCCATAGACATACTTGTTTCCCTATAATTGCCTTCAGGATGCTACTACTCCAACATACGGGCTAATTTTCAATATTGTAAATCTTTGCCGACCCTAGAAATCTCGGCAAAGAGTGCAAGAAGGTCTCCATAACATCCAAGAGGAAATGAATGCCATGGATTTATCAGTAAGTAACTCAAACCAACAAAAATAATTCACTTACCACTCGTAAATGAAGAATATGCTTCGATCCCAGGCCACTAAATGCATGCTGTAAACGATACGATTTCGTAAGCAGCGTGGTTGCAGCATGTTCAAGTCCCTCATTTCCACGTTGGCTCAGAGGAGCTGGTGTTTCCCATATACCCAACATACGGACTCTCATCAGAACTAGAAGTACATCGCAATACTCCGAGTAGAAATGAGCATTTGGTTCTAGCCCTGAGGCAAGCTCTCCAATTCTTTGAAGGTCTGATCTACAGTTATTTAGAATGGGGCATGCATCAGCTGGCTCAGCGCCTTCCACATTCTGGATCCTTTCTACTGTGGCCATGTAGAAGGATTGCAAATCGCATTTTGCTGAATATAGAAACGAGATTATAGAATGAGAGCAAACATAAAAGTGAGAACATTCATAACAGATTTTGCCAAGGAAATTATGTGGTCGTTGCTAATGCTATCGTATGTAGATTCGGTATTCGGATAGTAAGCACTCGCAATTCCATTGCAGCCCACTGTTGTTCTTTTGCGAGTAACTCTCCCTAACCCCATTCTAAACTACATAGAAAAGTGTAGGATGAGCAAGCAAGTCTGTCGAGTTCATAATTTTTTGACATAAGGAATTCGTCATATTCTAGATTCCCCCTCGGCAAATTGAAATTAAAAAATATGGCAATCTATTTCAAACACTAGCATGAAGCTTTCGTACACCTTTTCTGTTTACATTGGCATTCTTGAAACGTGCTGCGAACCGTGCTAGGACTAGTACGGTTCCTGGCATAGTTCGAAAACGATAGTGTAAACAGGGTATTAGTCTTTTCTGTACATAGATGCATTCTTTTCTTTATTACACGTTCGGTGCAATAATTACACTTAATATCCATTTATGGCGCCAGGACTGCTAAAAAAAGAATGGAAATTATACATGAACGTTTCACGTCAAATGTTTGGTATTTACGCCCCCATTATTTTGTTCAGTTTTTGAATTACACACCCCCTACCTTCAGCGTACAAGCTCAGTGAAAATGTGTCATCACAGATACTCAAAGTTTCTACACTCAGTCGCCCTGAGCAAGGCCTGAAGGCTGCTATGGGTTTCTTTCCTAAAAGCAAGAGTCTTATACATTATTTCACCTACAGCTACAGATGGCACCCATTACAGGTTACGTCACTCTACGTCAGAGTAACAGACCAATTTACCTGCCCTAGTTCTCAATGAAAAAATGTAGAAACGATCACCTTGTCTATTCAACAACGAAAAACTTGTCACAGCCATTCCACTGATATATTACAATAACTCATGTCACAAATAAAAAGGTGATAGCACTTACCATCACTAGTTTTCCCCTCACTGCGTACATCCAGAGACCTCAGTTCTGGAACAAGGTTTGGAAGACTGTCACGGAGATAACCGTAATGTCTCTTTGAATAATCCGGCAACAACGAACATATGGAGGGACACTTCTCTGCTGCGTTGAAAATCAATATGACAGTTGCAATGTAGGCGGGAGCATCCAAGCTGGATTCGGGTAATGCATAGTACGAATGTGTGACTAGGAGCTCGGGAATCAACGATGAAATGATGAACGGATGCTTCGCGCCTAACTCTTTCATGCAGCTGGAAAAAAGATAACGGAGATAAACCATTGGTATAACAGTCTCACACTTACGTGAAAACGCGAGTACTGATAATATCAGGCGGCAAACCGTTCGCAGTAGTTAATAGTTTCCTTACTGTTATGAGCACGTGATATGTGCGCTACACTTACGCTATTCTATTTGATCAAGTAGTTCTGCTCAAATGCTGGATCTTTTACGAGTCTACACTTAGTAAAAATCCTCTGGCTTCTTATAAACCTAATATGTGCACCGGGGTTTTTTTTGTACTGCACTTAAAATATATCCCACTTCATAACAATAGGATGGTCTTTACATGACAGTCAGAATAAATATTTTAACCACTGACGCATGATTTTATTTTGAGTACAGACCATCAAATCGTTTTATGCGCAAAATGTCCTCTCTTTAACAAACTCCTCGGGCGATGCCTGAAAGTCATCAAGAGTGCTTTCCTGAAACGACATCTAAGGGAAGATAGAATAACAAGAGACGGTGCTCGCTGTATGGGAACAGTTGAGATGGTTGAGTTCTTACTATTCGTCAGTGGAGGTGGTTTACAATATATGCGAACGCCTCGCGTCATCACATGAGATTTAGTAGAAGAAATAGTCTATGGCCGACGACAAATAAAAGTGGCCACAGTTAGTTGAAAAATAGTGTCGACCTACCTACGATGGCAATGGATCGTCATGATAAATACCTTTTCTTTATACGCATATGAAAGTTTATTATCATTCACTATATTTTAGTATCTAAGATCTTACGAGATCTAAATGAAAGAGAGTTCACCGTTGTGATCAAATAGACATCATATTAACGTATTTTGCAATACAATTTTTATAAGTCAAAAGAACGAAACACCATTTTGTCCCACTAACCCCAGTATACCAACATTAAAACATTAAGTTAGCAGTTTTAAAATCTCTTACCGGTAAACAGAGCTCCGGTCTTGAGGATATCGAAGTAGATTTTGAGTGAGAGCAAGAATCACAGCATGTAGACACGACTGTGTCGATAGATGACAATGTTCCAACAACGTCCGTACCGTGTCGCGTATTTCCCACGAAAAGTCATTAAGAACATTAAGTACCGTATCCAGTTGATCCTCTCTTAAATCTAGTGAGTCACTTATTTTAATCAGACTACTGATCGAATTCAATCGTATAGCTTCTATTTCATCATTAAACATGTCCACTAGAAAATCAACTGATACCCTTGCAAATGCTGGATTCTGATAAGCTAATTCACACAACGAATCGACAGCTGCAAGACGAACTTCCATGAACTCATCCTCAAGGGCACGAACAAAAGCTCCACAGGCCCCACTATTCATTAAACTGACTTCTTCGGGGTCAATAGTTTTCGAGGATGGCATAGCGCTTCCCCATTGTTTGCCAGTATTCCATCCAGAGCTTGTCCCAGAACTATCGCCAAGAAATCTTTCTTTCTCTTTCTCATGAACACTTTTCTTTTTCTATATAAAAGATGCAAAGGTAAAGTGAACGATCGTTACCGCACACCATTGTGGTATGTGCCATACCTTTTCCACTGATAATCAATGCAAAGTAAAAAAACTGTATCTTGATGCAATAACGAGCCACCTTAGGATATCCCATAACGCAGTTGCGTTCTTACGGTATCGGGCACTGTATTTAACCAGATTCGTTTGCAGCTATGCAAACCCAACACAATCACAATGCTTGGACTATTCATTAGCTCTACCTCAAATACTAATATAACTGAAAGGTCATGTGGTTTTCATAAAATGTCACTCTGGATAACAGCCAAAATCTGATCGTATAGCCTTGCTGAAATAGTTACTCGGTATTTTTACTTGCATATGTTTTTGTCCCCCTTTCAAGCAAGTTAAGCAGCTGCTGTAACTGATAGATCATGAATACGCACCAGGGTACACATGTACTGTCTAACGGCAGGGGGGCATTGAAGTGCAAAGCTTACCAAAATCAGATCAAAGAGGCTTATACAGTCCGGATCCAGAAAGGGCACTATGTCTTTGAAAATCAGTTTCATGTTAAGAAAGAGAGACTACGACGGTTTACATATATCGAAAGGGAGAAAATTAACGAATTGGAAGAACGGGCTTGAAAGAGAAAGATTTGTTGCACCATGTGGGGCATGGATGTGGTAGAAGCGAGGGGGTAGCAGTTTCAATGATATGATCTGCTGGCTGTATCTACAGGGGAAAAATCGATGTTGTTGTCAATAATAGAAAGGAAAGGAAGAAAACTAATAAAAATTATCATGAAAGACAGGCGTTATAGCCCTTACCCTCATCTGGGACATCAACTTCTTGTCTAGTGTCTGCTCCAGGAAACCATAACTCACAAGATGCAATGACCCTAACAGTCCCATTGCTTCTGCCCTAACCCTCATGGAGCCATCGTTCACCATATTGCAGATCTTAATAAATCCGTCATCCACTAGTCGGATCTCATCTGATTTAGGGTGTTGCAACATTCTTTATCATGAAAAGAAAATGGGAAACTGTCACTCGGAGAAAGCACAATTGCTCAAAAAAATTCCAATTTAGATAAAATGTGAAAAAGCTGAGACTGGTTTTTTTCAGTTAATAGTTCAGGAGACATAAAGTACAGTATAAGTACAAGCACAAGCTGAAACTCTTGTAGGAGGTGACTAAACGTGGCCTCCATATATTTTGTGTGCTATTCACGAGTTTTACTACCTAAGTGCCTTAAAGATTGCAATAACTTCAAAACCGCTTACCATCACAGGTTAAAACTGCATTAAAAACGTTTGTTGTCATGTCATGTTGCCGAAACGATGAAAGTTCTGAGGCTACTCCTTTCGTCTAACTAATGCACTAGTATTTCTGCTTAACTTAATTAACTTGTGGTTACCATAGCGGTACAAGCGGCAATGTGGTTTCCGTCTGTTCGGTAAGTAGTTTAGTAAGGATACGTGACAGATTTCTATGTAAAATGAGCCTTATATTTACCGCAAGTGCCCAATCCTACAACAGTTACGTCACTGTAAGAAGTGGTTTTCTACTGCCACGCCTACACCTGCTTTTAAGGACTCAGTATCTTCATCACTATCCGTTTTTCGTTAAGTGACATACTCTGCTCTTGGCCCCATTACACTCTAAAGGAGGTAACATCTGACAGAATTGGCAGTCAAGCTGTAAAACCTATACCTACCTGCAAAAGGGCATACAAAGTGACAAATGTTATACTTACCTTTCAGGATACACATGGCTCAAGACCCAGATTAACTTCACTGCAGTCATTCTGACGTCTTCGTTATCGTCATTCAAGGCGTGAGAGGCTTTATCATAGACTGAGATATCCAGCGTATGGCTGCGGTGATGGAGTGTCAGCTAGTGAAAAACAAACATAATAAAACACTCTCAAACTAACGCCCCTAAAATATATCTGAAGGTGGATATTATAAAAAATTGTGCTCAAATAGTTGAATATAAAACATATGCAGGTATCCTTTTAATATACACATGTTACATTCGCATGCCATTCCTCCAGTTATTCGTTATCTGCTCTCTCGAATTTGCCCCCCAAAAGCATTTGTTGTCGTCCTCTGTCTCTACGTTCCTCCATTCTTCCGTTATCACCAAGTTTGCTAGCCTCCTCCGTTTCTCACTACTCGTCCCATGAATTCCATTTGTCTCCTTCGAATTGTCCTTAACAAGTTCCTTTTCGTTCCTACCCTTCTCAGCACTTCGACGTTCGTTGCATGATCACTCCAAGATATCATTAGCATTCTTCCCAAGAAACAAACTACGGTGGCTTCCAAATTCTCCATTTAAGTAGATATTGTCCTGCATGCACATCCAAAAAGCAGAGCTGATGTTATGCAACACCCTGTCAACACACAGCTATATATCCTATATATACATCTCTACTGCTCTTTCAGCGGCCATTCAAATCATGAAGATGGTGTTTCCTGTACTGGTATCTTAAATAAAATCACACTGTTATTTCCCAATCTCTTTTCTGATCTTCCCTCAAGATCTATACATGATGACTATCTAAATCAGTCTGATCACATAACTCGTCAAACTTATTGTTTGATGCAATTCACATGTTGTTGCACCTGGCTATTTTGGTAGTGCGCTGAATATAGATTTACTTAGATCGTCTGGGATTTTACCACCGTCGTAATCTGTTTACAAGATCTGTTAGTTTTCCATGCAAAAGTCATATAGTGATGTCAGCATTTCTGCAACAATCTCATTAGGTCTACCAGACTTGTTCCTCTCCATATTATTCCTTGCTGACTCTACTTCAGATTTTAGGATTGTAGAGCATCGAAGTTCTTGTTTATGGATGGCTTGTTTCCTCTTTCATCCTTAAATAGTTTGTGGATGTACTTTGTCCACCATTCTTTTCCTTACTATATTCCATACAGTTGAAACTTAACTTAAAATGTGAGTTTATAATAACATGATACTAACAAGATAAGACTGTTCCGAAGTTTGGTGCTGCATATGTATAGGCACACCTCCTATTGTTTTATTTGTTAAAGAGACTCGTTCATGCAGCACAGGGTTGGCGAAATCA
>JAAAKL020003007.1:0-24263 GCA_010016065.2 Carybdea cf. marsupialis auct. non (Linnaeus, 1758)
TGAAGCATTGACTTGCTTGTGAATGGCTTGTCGAACCTCGTTTTCGGTAACAGACACCCTCCATTTCACCTTCTCCTCTTTGGTAAGTTGATCCCCATTTAATGCGTTTTGCTTGAGGATTTCTTGTAAACGGTTCTCGTTGTTGTACCATGCATCTAAGAAGGAAGAAAAAGATACAAAATAGCTTTTGCACAAGAATACCCACATACTCTTTAAGACGTTTCTGAGTCACACGAACACGAATGACTGTTTAGCACGATTGTTTTGTGATCTGAGAGTTTGGAGGAGACAATGTGAAGTTTAAATTTGACTGAAAGATGGATATTGACGTGGAGAGTACACATTCATCTATCTGGTTGTCTGGAGGTGGATTGAGAAAAGTACGACTATGTTTTTAATCTCATCACTCCTTGCCCTCTGTTCACTATGGCGTTTTAACCAATCGATGACATCTGTCATCCCCAGTTCTTTTATACGAAATTAAAGATGTCGTCCTTGGCAGATGCAAAGGAAACTGTTGCACCGATGTTTTACTCGTGATATGCAGTGCAGGTATATATTGATCATTTAATTCCAATAATTTGAAAATATCATATACTACATATTTTGGTACGAACAAAATTATATGGGAGAGAGGGGGTAGGAAATTGCTGTAGAACCGCTAAGTTATATGTTTTGCATATCTAGATGCGCTGGCCTTCTGGATTATCGACTTTTGAGGAAGAGGTAAGGTGGGAGACATCTATCAATATGGACTGCTCCTGCACTTGCCATTTCGGATGCCTACCTTATGCCTTCGTTTGTGAGAAATTGATAATTCTACTCACTGCACATAATGCCAATAAATCTAGAAATATTTTTGGTCAGTTACGCAGATTGTCCTCTGATGCAGTTTAACCCTAAATGATCCCCTCTGACGTGGATCTCGGCAGATGGTAATACGCAAAACCAAATGGACTACATTATTATGCAACAAGACTGGAAAAGGTGTTGAAAAACTGTAGGTCGCATCAATCCGCTGATATCGGCTGCGATCATTCTGTTGTTATGGGTAGATTGCTTGTACAGAAACGGAGACTCTCGAAATCAAAAAGAGCACCTCGGGGATTTGATGCAAGTAAATTTAGCTATTCTACAGCAAAAGATGAATTCCAAATTAGCATCGGTGATGGATATTGACTTCCGCTAGGATTGGAAACCAATGACTTTGACCAACTGTATGAGAATTTCTTTGATGGCACGAACGATGCAACTGAAGGAGTGGTAGGTTTCCTGCGAAGCAGTAAAACATCGGGTTTATCCCCAGAGGTTGAAACAACATGCCAGGAAAGTAAAAAATTACGTCTACTACTCATTGCCACCCAACAGACCCAAGAGCACTGGAGGATTACAACTTAGCCAACCGAAAAGTGAAAACTGAAGTTCGGAAATACAAACAGGGCATATTGAACTATAGCATTACTTCTCTTGAAAATGACTACCGCAACAATAATAGCCATAACTTAGAAAGTAAAAAAGTTAGAAAGAATTAGAAGGGCTAACCCGTAAACCACTGTCGATCTCTATAGATAAGAACGGAGGAAAACACTTTGATAGAAACGAATTAATAGAATGCTAGGGACAGCACTTTGAAAATCATCTAAGTAAAGAATTTCCAGACGGTCCTGATGATATTGAAACTATGCTAGGATCACCTACTACTGAAGGCGACATCCCTCTTATGCGGAGGGAAAGTGTGACGTCACGATTTTAAAAATCTTTGAATTATGGAAAAAATACTCTATTTTCATGTTGCACTATTAGAAAAAACGTCAATGGCCAAAATTGAGAGTGTTTCTCTTTCTCAATACCTACATATTAGCTTTCAAAGTTTTACATTTCTCTTACAAAGCCTTGTTATCTGATGCTGGATCCTAACTTGAGGATCCAAAGAATATTAACAGAGTTTTGACCTGAGATATTTGGGATTCAATCGCCTCTAGTTTAAACACTATATACACTACAGCACTAGTATTTTGGGAAACAGCCTATTCGAGGGTTGTCGTCCGATATCTGGAGTCAAATACTACTATTTCCAAAACTTTTGATTTGTGACGTCATCACTTTCCCTCCGCATTACCATCGATAAAGTAAGCGCTGCCGTTAAGAAGCTCAAAAACAAAATCTCCAGGAATAAATCAAATCAGCGGTGAAGTCCTAAACGCTGTGGGACTTAAAATGTTATAAATGTTTCGGAAAATTTATAATACGGTAACTACAACTACAAGATCTCCAGTTATCTGGTCCCAGATGCTCGTTAGGTCTATTTATAAAAAGGGAAACAGACTAAACCATGAGAACTACACAGCAATAGCTCTTCTATCAATGCCAGGAAAAGTGTTCTGCAAATATTCTTAACAGGCTTGAAAGAAAAAAGAAACACTTTATCAAGGACAGAAAGTATGGTTTCCGAAGCGGTCGAGGCACCACTGACGCCATTTATATCGTGAAACAAGTTATTGAATAAGCCCGTGAAAGAAACATCCCAATAAACTTCAATTTTATCAACTTTACAGCGGCATTTGACACAATCTGGACAAAGACCTTGTGGGAAATGTTAAAGACCCTACGATGATTGGGATTATCAAAACAATGTATAAGAACTCAGAGTGTGCCTTAACAATTGATGGTAATCTCACATCCTGGTTCAAAGTAAAAGTTGGGGTCCGACAATGCTGTTTACTATCGCCTACGCTTTTTAATGTGTTCTTGGAATACGTCTTCTCGGAACTGAGATCTGTTGACAATCAATTTACTCTTAAAAAACGATCTCTCTTCCGACATTCGCTATGCAGACGATTCTACCCTCCTGTCAGCAATATTTGAAAAATTGCAAATGAGTACTAAAGAACTAGAGAGAGCATGTAGAGCATGGGGCATTAAAATAGATACCACCATATATAAAATGAATTCCAGCGACCCGCGAGATACAATCATTGAAGGTACACCCGATGGAAACGATGATGAGTTTGTATTTCTCGCCAGTCTCATTCCTGGCTCAAGTGTGACATTAAGGGAACAATAAACCTCGCTTCATCTGTTTTTGGAAAACTTAAAGACAACATCTGGTCGCCGAGAGGCATCTGTATCAAACTCAAGGTTCGTCTTTATAAACCACTATTGATGCCGATCACTATCTACGCATGTGAAACGCGGATATTGAATGAAATCGAGAAAAGTCACTACTGACTTTTGAGATGCGTTGCCTCAGGGCAAGTTTTGGAATCTCTCGTCTACAAATGATCAGAAACGTGTCAATCCGCAAGGAACTCAGAGCGGAGAAAACAATTGTTGATGCAATACAGAAACGGCTATTTCGGCCACGTGAACCGCCGCGAAGTAAACAGTGCCCTGTTTCAAGCCTAGAAGGGAAATTTCGCCGATAGAAGACCACTTGGGTGTCCATCTTTGAGACGACTGAGAGAAGAAAAATGGACAGGATCGACTGGCGTAGTAGGAACGCAGAGAGAGCAAGGGGCAAGTAAGTCAAGATCCTCTATATACTCTTCTTGGTATAGTATTAATCATTGAGCTTGTGATTATTACACGTGACTTGGTAACTCCAGGCATGAAGTCCCCAGTGAACTGAAGATAAGAGCCAAATGCAGAAAGACGTAAAACAATGGCTAGCTGAATTTCAGCAAATAATGTCCAACACTGCATACTTGATCGGTTGCAGAAAGTTTATGCTATGGAAATCGGCTTATGGAGTGGCCTCGCGTGGGAGACAACAAGTCACATTCGTTGACCAGCTTAGACGTGAAACAGAAATGAGCTCTGACGGTGCAATAAGGTCTTGTATGGAGGATTGTATTATCTGGAGTGTTGTATTTCCCAGGGAGATCCGACTTGACGATGAGCCCAACAAGAGGGAAATTTATGCGGTGCAGAATAAGTTTCCTTCGTAAGACGTAATCGTTTTTTTGATTCCTAATCGTTTCAGAAGCCGAAAGAGTCTTTCCTCTCCTCGATTGAATATTACTTAGTTTATTAAGAATATCATCATTTTCAACCACGGCCACATCTGAGAATTTCGCGAGGGAAAATGAGCATTTAAGTGACCTCGTAAGTAGATGTTAATCTACATCTCTGCTCACCTACGTCAAAAATTTAACAGTTTTGCATCTGAGTCAGTTGAGTAAGTATTTAAATTTCGACGTGAACAAGAACTTACGTAACATTAAAAGCCCACCTATGCTTTAAATCAGGTGCTCACCTAGAACTTAGGGGCAACCGAAAATTTGGCAGATCAATTGGTACAAACGGCAGTTACCCTTTCCACTTGGTCACTGACAGTTAGCAGAGGAACAACCCTTGCTTATCGGGCAGCAAAGGATTCTAAACCAATGCCCACTAAGATTTTACTAAGTTGTTTCTTTTAAGTCAGTCATCTAGGGACACAAAATCTTCGTCGATGGTTAAATTTCGACGCGATGTGTCTTTGGATTAGTGACATGAGCTGGTATCGTCTGTGTACATCGTGACTCTTGAATGTACAACTGCAAGAGGGAAATTGTCTAGAAATATCATAATAACAACGGACCAAGACAAGAGCCTTAAGGTACCCACACCGTTTCAGTTATAATCTCCGAGTACTCACCAATGATTTACAAACCTGCCTACGTTTAGAAACTTACAACCTAAACCATGCACTATGAAGGCAGTAGTATTCGAGTTTCTTGAAAAGAACACGGAGATCAACTGTATCAAATGCTCTTTTGAGACTTGTGTAAACTAAACCAAGTCAATTTCACCAGGGTCTATCCCACATCATCATTTTTCTGCAAACAACTTTAAGAAGATTGGAGGGCTAGGAAACTGAATCTACTTCTCAGAAAGAAGTTTATGCACGGGCAGAGCTGATTATAAACGAGTTTTTGAAAAAGCCTCGACGCTGCCTGTAGTACGGAAACAAGACGATAATTGGATTGATCAAATTATTTGTAGATCGGCGTTACATCAAGCAATTACGAAAAATCAGAAAAGCACTTGATTTGCAATAATTGTTTGAAAGCAAGAGACTCTCTGAAGGAAGGCGCAGCATATTTGTGTGACAAGCTGACGATTTTGTCACATCCAGCACTCCTAGTGATTCTTATCTTGACGATAGCATCACGAATGTTTCGACTTTTTATCTTCTCATTAATATTCTAAAGAGACGAAGGGATTAGCATTGCCTGTGATTTGGAGTGTTAGGCCATGTCCAATAGATAGCAGATATTTTTATTTATTTTATTGCAAACGTAAATTGTTTGAACTATGTCTTTCCCATGGTCTTGAATGCATTTGATGGTACTTGATGTGGATCGACTATCTAGCCGTTCGTTGACTGTTTTCGAAAACTCCTTTTGATGATCCTCATAAGCTAACATTTTGACAAAGTAATAGTCTTGAACATTTAATGTCAAGCTTCGTAATGTTGGTTACTAGGTAGCTTACAAGAGTCCATGACCAGGGACCAGTTATGTCTACTTACCACCTGTAGTTATCCCTTCTTCCTGTCAGGGTCTTAAGATCAGGCCCACCCATAGAGAAGCCATATATGCAAGACAAGGACTTCTCGAAATCGGACATGCTTTGTGATAAATGTTGAGTAGAGAGATATAGAAATACTCATATCACGTGCTTTGAAAATACGGTGACTCGTCTTAAATAGTATAAAGAAATCTCTTTACGCAAAATACGAAATAAGAGTCACATGGAGACGCTTCGTAAACACCTGGACTAAGTAGATGAAGTACTCACTATAAGATCAATTTGAAGTTAAATGAATTGCATAAATAGTTCCTTGTTATTGTCTGAGGTGAAAATGTCATTGACATTACAGTTTGTATCACCGGGCATGGTAAATTCTTAAACCTCCGCATTCACGTATAGGGCCTACTACGACAGTTTCTGATTTATCAACTGTGTATTTCGAGCTCAGGGACGTAGGGAGCATCTCAAACTTTGGGGGGTGGGGGGCACAACACTCTAAGAGCACCATTTTCACTAAAAGAGCACTTTACTATGTGCTGGATTTAAGAGTGAATAACATGATCCACAGCAAATAATAGTATGAAGTAGTAGTGCCTGGTCATTTTAACTTCGGACGTGACAAAACGAGAATAAACACAATTAAAATACAACTAAAAGAGGCACTTTTCTGACCAAAAGGGGCAGCTTTTGTTTGATACAAAGTCATGGGAGGCACGTGCCCGCACTGCCCCCTTAGTCCCTACGTCTGTAGTCGTGCTGAAAATTTTGTTACGAAATTACTCAGTAAAATGCACTAAGAACTAAATATTGTGAAAGGAAGAAATTCTTTCATATGTCTTCAATTCACCATGCGCCATTTGTCACATTACGTAGGTCATTGTCTTCAATTATGCTCTCAGAAGATCTCTTTATAGGACAACGTAAGTGTTGATAACTTGTAACTGGTGTTAAGCTGCCAGTAGCAGCCTACTACCAAATTAAATCTTACAATTTTTTCTCGTTCATGGCAAGCATGGGAAGACGTATTCATTCAATTGCAATTTCCCAATATCGAGATGACAACGGAGCCCATCAAAGTTCAGCGATGCAAACCAACCCAAATGGACCTGCACAGCACATATCTAGATGCCCTGAACTCTATATCATCCTGAACTCAGGTTTATTCTCCCTGCTTTGCAGGGCATTGAATCTAGACCTGATCTTTGGTAAAATATCAAAGGCTCTCCACTGCGGCAGATCAGTACACGCCGTACAGGACTGTACTCTACAACAATTCTGTTGAACAAACAGATAAAAAATCATACATATGAAGTAATTAATGAAACTTTGATAAACACAAACCTTTGACTGACGCAAACTCATCCATGTGGTCACATATGGGCTGGAGAACATATTCAGGGGGAACTGCGTTTTCATCTTTCTTATAAAACTCCAATACAAAAGCCTTGTCTTCCTCCTGAGGTGCAGTTCTCAGAATGGCTTCAAATTCACTTGCTGGTACAATTCTCGGCAATGGAGTCCAACCATAACGATTAAATGATAAGATAACAAATGATGGCCCTGGAATTGACTGACGGAAACAGCGGTCAATTTCATTCAGACATATTTCCGTACTTTTGTGATTAATGGTTGCATGATCTCTTATCCCCCATCGAAAGTCAACGATGCTGAATTGAATACCTTGTTCCTCACAAAATAGTCGAATCTTTGGATAAACTTCTCTCATCAAATAATTACGCTCGGCTTGCGTATCATTAAATGTACTTGAAATGAAAACGCGAAGAATTTTATTTCTCACTTGTTCTGCAGCTTTCAGATCACCTGACATGACATCCATCCGCAGCTTGTTAGTATCTAAGGATTCATCGATCATTGGACTGGCCATTTTGATTGGCAGTTAGGAGGGTAATTTCAATAAATGCTTTGATGCTAAAAGGATGAGAAATACAAACATTACAGTCATAATTGTGCAGAATGGCATAGTAGTAATTAATTTATCCTGGCGTGGCTGCTCTGGTTGCTAGATCTCACTTTCCTGATACTTTACCAACGATTTTTGCAATACTTTTTCAAAACTTTCTGACGTATCCTCAATAGAGAACGTCTACGGAGAAAAAGCCTTTTTTGAAAAACCTGTGATCTTCTCACAAATCGTGCCATTCGTATAAAATAGCTCTCTTCACACAATTATAGGTCTTTCATGCTTTAATAAGAAAGCTTATTAAAGTTTTGATAATCAACGGTTTTCTAGCGATGGCTTTTTTGTAGGGTGCTTTGATGACGTCGTGGCTTCTAATAGTTACTATTTGCAATTATTAACAAGGTTTCCAGATTTAATTCCTAGGCGGCATACATTCACACGAGTATTGCAGTTACATAATCACGGACCTACTAGGGTTACCCTGATTCGAGAATTTTAAAATATCCTAGATGTTATATGGTTGAATGGCAACATTCAATACTTTTCACCATCCTTAGGCCTTAAACTATTATGACCTGAATTTAGAAACAAAGAAATGAAAATGTCCACCCTTATACTTCGATTTGCAATATTTCGTCATCAGATATTAAATATTGAATTAAAACTTACAGATGGACCGTTTTGTCACTCCTCATGCAAAACACGTGTGCCAGGAAAACTTGTGGTCTACACTAGCATCCTTGGTAATAATAAAAATACTACAAAACTTTAATTACTGTCAGTTGGAACGAAGCCAACAGCTCTTCTCTGAATATCTAAAATTGTCTCTTAACATCTTAGATTTTTGTATGCGGAAGCCACTCGGTTCCGTTCCCTACAATCAAACAATAGATCGTATAAAAAGTCACACCACTTCCTCACGCTTCTTCGTATAGAAGGGAAATGCTTTCACTGACATTTTTGTCCTGATTAAAGAAAGATAACATAATAAAAAGACCAGGCTCCATATATGACTGGCCAAAGGACCTCTCTGTTTGGCCTCATTCCACAGAATGAGATTAACTGGTTTCTGGACCTCTATACCAAATGACTGCGATTGACCAAATCTTCAGAGGCGAAGATAAGGGTCGTGAGGGTCGTGGCCGCCACGACCTCAAAAGTTAACGAAGTGAGAAAAGAGAGACTGCAGAACTAAGGAAACATCGATTTGTAGTTATTATAATTCGAAACCTTTCTGTTGAAATATATAAGCGCTAGTGCCTATCTGCCTATCGCTGATTCTTCAGATTAAATGAAGTCAAGGGCCCATCCATAAAAGCAGACAAAGCTGACTATCTTTCTCCGTAATCTATTTCATAGTAACCATCTCAAACTCAAACTCCGATCAACTCCCCGATCAACTCCTCTGTCGTATGACATTTTACATCACATATAAAGGTTTTCTAATAGGAATAATCTAAATATAACTACCAATAAGAAACTAACACAAATACTGATTCTACACTTTCTAACAAATATACTACGTAAATACCATGATTAATCACACACATGACTTTCACGGTTTCCGAATTATTCACCAACAAATACCATACCCTGCATATGACAGGAAATACATCGATGCCTACTCATCTAAATACAGTCAATTAACGATGAACGACACGTCTTCCGAGTTCCTCTTTACGATAGAGGAATCCCCTCTAAAATGCGCGCACGCTAGGGGAAAATCCCAACACTTTCAAAAATAGTACAACTCACTTAGAAAAGTCCCAACAGGTTAACAAAAATACGATTATAAAGTTCAAACCTCATATTTGACTGACTGAAGTTGTTAGCTAAATTTTCAGTGACAGTAAACTCTTTACCAGTGATCTTTGATTCCCTTTAAGAGGTTTTGTCGTGCTCATGTTTTATCCCAAGACTATACCAAAGGTTTATGTAATAATACGCGTGCGCAATGGCGATTAAAATAGATTTACCAAAAGGCAGACGAGCTCAGGCACGAGTCTGTTGACGTCAGACTTCATAGTTATGTTTCAGATCGTCATAATGACAGATGCTCAAGGATTCGACCTTGTGTCCTCATAACTTAAAAGATCTTTTGCATTGCAAAGATTAGGAGAACAAAAATTGATTTTACAGGATCTAAAATCCCCGGCATTATAACTTACGACAAGGTCAAAAACTTTTCAGTGCTCTTGGTTTTAGTAAAAGGATTACCTATGTGGTAATAGAAGTTTCAATGGTCTTATTCTGTTGGTCTTGCTTGTCATTGAAACCAAAGACATCCCCTTCATGGACAGAGATTGGGGGGATTGTTCCTTCTCGAGCATTTAAGTGGACAACGACAGATGTTTAAACGAAAGCTTAGTTGAGTGTGGTAAAAGTGCCAATATCTTGGAAAGATGTTTGGGCTCTTACAAGGTGGCTTGTAAACATGACAGCATCAGCTGTTTACATAGCGGACAATGCAGGCCTACGATGAAGCATCTATTATGTCTGTCCAAGTAAATAGCATACAATCAATGATTTATCACTTCTTACCTCTGTTGGGTTTGCCTACCTAAAAATCTAGGGATTAGTGTCTGTGAATCGTCTTTTCATAACTTTTCTATAAGCCAGATGTTTTAAGTACATGCTATTCCATTCAGTTTCAAGTTGTAATGTTTTAATGCCTTTCTTAAAACAGGCGCCAAGATATTTGACAAAATAAAACTTCATTAACTGTGGCGTAGTAATATCCTAGAGAGGGCTGGATAAAAGTCCAAAATTTACTGAGCGTCTTGGTCAATCGAAGACCGGAATAATGGAAGACGCAGGGTACTGCTCAAAAAGAAAGCATGCCCAGGTGACCACGCAAGGTTTCTAAATCAATAGCTGATTGGTATTTCATCATCTGCTTTGTAGTCACGAATGCTATGTCAATCCTTTCATTTCGTTCTCTGTTTTATATCGATTTCGGGCTGATTTTTATATGCTTGACCGTAAGGCTATATAAAGAGACTCGAAACAGAACTATGCATCAAACAATATTTTGTTATTGATGTATATTTGGTTTGTAAAGACCCCGGAGCAGTAACTGCAGATTTCATTTACACGTATTGATGGCATAAAGTTCTTGAAAGTGCCATTCGAGAAAGGCTTTTAAATGTAGCAAAATGTGTTGTCCGTTTTGAAAGAAAAGAACTAACCAATCTTTCATGATCAACTTGTACCAAGGTATACTCAACCCTTCCTTAAATTCCATCACCTTCAGCAAGAATTGTGTCATTTATCGTTCCCAATGTTTTAGGTTCGTTACCCCTTGTTATGGTCTGCCACCCCAAACCACACCTTGATTATACAGATCCAACTTTGAGGCTGTCTCATCCTCAAGACTTTTATGGCACCGTCCATGTTGATAAAAGTTGCTATGGTATGATTGGTATGAAAAGACTTCCAATTTGTTTGATAGTTACTTACTAATCATGATGAATCTGAATCTTACATAAACATCAGAGTGACTCTTTCAAGTCAGATACAATGTTTACTGCCATGGTGTTCTGTATATTTTAAGTATCTAGAGCGATCAAAATGTCACTGAGTAACAGTTCAGTAGAGAATTAAAGTAGAAACTGACTGCTAAAGAGCCCAAAGCTGCGTTGTTCAGAATGATTGCTAAGTTGTGAAAATACTTCTTATATTTTGCATTGCCTTTTATTGTCAATGCGATACTTTCTTTCGTCATTGTCATTTAAATCTGTCAGTTTTCTAAAACACAGCAAAAGAGCCTAATCATATGGCAGCTTCAAAAGTGTTGCATAACAAGATGGCATTGTGTTCTAGTAGAGTTGTCAAATTAAATGCGTAATGTAAAGACAATAATTTTCTGAGACCAATATTCTTTATTGTGTCGTTAATAGTCCCGTCCAAAAACAGGAAAAATTGAGGAGTCGAACAGGAATACCAAACGAATGAAACAGGAAAATTAGAGGAATAGAACTGGAACATCAAAAGCATGGAACAGGAAAAATAGAGGAATCGAACAGGAAAAACGAAGGTTTGTGAAGGCTGTTGTTTGTTTCCATTCGTCTTGTACGAGTAATGCACCCCCTCTGTAGTATAATTCCGCAATATGATGAGTGTGACACACTAATCATCTTCTAATAATCATCGAAGTTCCAAGTCAAGAGTGGGCCTCGTTAGAGCCTGAGCTAAACTATTGAGTTATTAAATAATGACGAAGGCTGCTGACCCTATTGCTAATAAAATCATTCATACCTTCTCCAAGGATTTAGTCATACTCTGCGCGACATGGTGCTACATATGCACATGCTATATCTCTAACACAGATATGTTCAATGCATCAAGGATTTGGAGTTTTACATCCTTCATTTCCCTTGCCCCGAGAAGGAGTGTCTTGGCAAGACAGGATAGCGTGAACTCAGACCAATACCACCACCTCTGTTATAATACACTCACTTTGAATGCATCATATATATCAAGGCCGCTGTTAGTTTTACTAGTAATGCATCTCATGTTTACGTAATAGTAAAATCCACCAAACGGGTGGCGTCATGACCATGGCGTCTTCATTTATCACTGATATGACGTTGTATCTTAAAGAACTTCATAAAACCTTGTCCTGAAAATAAACCTTTCATGTTGTCATCAGGATGTAATATATCGCATCTAAATAAGATGATGAACGGAAGTTCAACTTTTTGACTGCTACCACATTTTGTTAGTAGACAGGCCTATTCCGCAAATGTGATATTGTTGGCAGGTAACAAAATTGTTAAGTTGTTTTCCTTTCAACAGATGTCTACTTCACTCTTGTCATGCAGATCACTTACAGCTTCCGATAGGATCACGTCGGTTCTGTGCATAGAATCTCATTTACGCTCGAATAACATCACGGTGTTGGTTAGGTAAAAGCAGCTCCAAAAGAATTGCATTTCATTAGTAATAGGCTACATAAGACATTTATGCCATACGTGACTCATTGCATGAACGAAAGTTACCGAGAGAAACTTTACTCTTTGTGCAACTCTAAATAGTAAAATCTTGAAATGGACCTCAGCTAACAGGCCTAGCTACTGGAGGAAGTTCCAAAACTATACACAGCTTCGAGCATTCATTATGCTCGAAAGCACGAATCTATGATCCGACATTCATTAAGCGGAATTTTTTCATCACCAGATAAAGTGGTTTAATGCCTTGAATTCTCATCTAGTGGCTAGGATATGGACCAAAACTTGGGAGAATATTGCATGGCAAAGGTACTCGCTAATTCAGATTTGAGTACTACTTTCATCTATTAAGAACTAAATATACAAGACCAGTACTTACATCGACTGATATGGTAGAAACGAAAGTTAAACTTACCAATAGAAGGTTGCAATTTCCACAAGTTCAAACGATCTTGATGGCGCTCTGTTGAAAAATGGGTGATTGTAGGCGTAAACATTGAACGTGTAACGTAGGTCAGGTGTTCTTAGGTAGATATGCAAAGGAGAACTAAAGAACAACAGCTAAATCAAGGGTGCATATAAACAAAGAAATGCACAATCTGTTGAAAATGTCTTTTTAAGTCTGACAACAAAAGCTTTTCAGTAAGATGAAATTCGGTAAATAGAGACCGTACACTCATATGAGGACTTGTTTGTCTCCTATAATTACGACTTTGCGAAGGAATTCTCTAACAACAATAATCATTACCAAAAGCTTGAAGTTGAAATCCCAAAGAAAAGGAGTGTTCTGAAGGGTGCAAAATGCAAACATGAAAATCACTATTAAATACACAAAAAGTAGATGAATCAGGATTATGAACTTATCCTACTGGAAAAAATCCATTCGTGGTTTATGTCCGGGATGTAGACGTGTCAATCTGAGCAGGTTTTGCTAATGCTTTTGGGTTTGGCATTTGATGGTTGTTCCGCATGTACAAAAGAAATTGACTTATTGTCAGAATAGTCAGGGATGTCCACGACAGGAGGATTTATGCCATCGAAAATAACAATATCATCGTTTGCATGGACGTCCAAACTAAAATGCTTGTTGTATCGTTTGATGGAGGTAAATAGTCCGCGATATTGAGACCGTAATGGAGCTTTAATAGAATCAAAGATTCTCTAATCATTTCTCAAAATGCTGCAGATTCTACTAGCATCTCCATTTGTGGGTCCATCACCTTAAGACATCATCAGGAGGCAACATAATAACTGGTTCGGCTTCTACTCCTCTACAGTATTAGATGTGGTGGCGCCCCTCCGATAAAGGAGGTGTCCTTCGGCTTTGGTGCTTTAGTAGAAACTTGAGATCTCCTCAGCAAATCTATCTCCATGCCATCACATTTACCTTGGGTCCTCGTGTTTCATCCCTACCCAGAAGCTTGTCTTTTGTTCTAAATATGAGAACAGTTCGCTGTTGCGTTAGGTACATAAAATGGTGTAGGAAGAGCATGTAATTCCCCGAATCTGTGTACGAACCTGTAAGGCGAGCGGGAAAATGCCTGTCCAGTGTGAAGGAGTAGCTTAAGATTTGAGTGACAATTTGAGTTGTGCAATGAAAGCGTTCGTCAAGACCACTCGATGATAAAGTGTGGTAGGAATGCGAGGGGTGCCAAGCTGTTTGGTGAGTGAACGAAAAATAGCAGATTCGAATTGGGAACCTTGATCTGTGCTTATGATTGATGGAATGCCAAGAAACGATATCCAGTGTGATACAAAGGTACGAACGCCAGTTTTAGCAGAGACGTCTGGAATAGGGAGTGGGATAGCTGCATTCTATGGAGTGAAGCGATAAATACAAGTGAGGAGATAGCGACAACCATTAGAAAGAGGGAGTGGTCCAACAATGTCAATACATATATAATCGAAGCGAGCTTCAGGTTTAATTTACCTACCAGTTGGAGTGAAAGTATGGCTAGTGGGAGTATGACGAGTGGCTTAAGATTTTTGAGACAGGTGCAGATTCACTAGGGGAAGTTTTTTTTCACCCTAAATTTTACAAACTGTCCATCATAGACGTGAATGGTTTTATAACACAACAAAAACAAGCTTATCGTAGCCTGCATACTGCACTTACATTATCAGTAAGCTGAGGTAATTTCGGCAAATTGACAAGTTTAATTTCAATATTTTCTTGAAGAATTCCAAGCAATTGACCTCTTTTAGGAGAAAACTTAACGATACTTAAGTTTAAATCTTTTGGGGCAATTTTAAGTCGCTACGACTTGTGTAGAGTTTGATATATCATCGTTAGGGAACTTACATTGAGCATTCTTAATATCATACTTTGACATTTACTATGCAACAGAGTTGTTCGATTTTTGAAAAGATACGCTTTGAACCAAGATAACTTGAAGCCTTCGGCTATGTCATCAGGACAGCATTTACTACTTCGGCTATGTCATCATAAAGGCGTGGACTGCAAGGAGTATTTCATAACGAGGTGCAGAACGCAGTCTACAGACCTTGCAATAGTCATAAGCTAAATGTCATCCAATCTCTCTCATATCCAGAAGTACATCACCGAGATTAATGAAACCAAGCTTTTCTTGACGCCTACCACAAGAGACAGGGGTTCCTTGAACGGGTTATTAACATCAAGTCAGCAAGAGATAGACAAAAGTCACATGCGCAGGCGCGAAAACATTCTCGACAGCACAAGCTTAAAGGGACGAAGGTGGAGGGTTTGAAACCATTGATAATGTCATGGATCTGGCATCCTCAGTGACCCCGACGTGTGAGATTATCATCAACCCTTGCCTGCACAGTGAGGACAAAGAATTCTCTGACCTAATTCAGGAAAAGTGGAGCTGGGATGCAGAATCCAAAAAGTGCGCTCAATGCGTCCTAGCGAACTTCAGCAATATTGAGTAGATTGTATGCGTGGTGGTTCTGAAGAACGTTCTGCTACCACTCCGTGGCATTTCCACGACGCTGCAAAAGAGAGACATGGGCATTACGGTGGCTTATACAGCAGTGAGAGAGGTATATAGTGATATGACAGCACTCCGAACTGGCATTGATGATTGCTTTATTCCCAAAGTAATAGTTTATGATGAAAAAGTAGCTCCCTTCAACTTAAGCTTAATCGAGATGTTATTTCGATTGAATAAACAAATTTTGCGCAAAAATTATCTTGTCTAGCAATGTGATTTTGTAATTAATGTTGTTTGCTATTTCCTTACTTAAAAGATGTATTGCACGAATCATACGCTGTGGTCAGCTATATCTTGAGATATAATTACCTTTTTTTCTTACCAGACAGTGCTCATAGAGTACAGAATAGCTGAGCCCAAATTGGATTGTGATGGTGCTAAGACACCGCATTTCAAATACGAGAAGATCCTTATCCTTTAGAGTTTGCGTTTCTTAACCAATTGTGGTAATTGGAAATAGGAGAACTTTACACAGTCTTTATTTTAGATGGATTCTGGCACCCGAGTCAGTTCACGTCATTTTATTGGAACTATGCAATGCCGCAAGTAACCAGGCTGATTCTTATTTCGATGATTGCTAATTTTACTCGACAAAACAGTACCCAGGAAAAGAAATGGATCAACGTATTCAACATCTATTATTTGTTCTTGCGCAACACTAGAAGGAATTGGTGTTTAGCGACCATTTTGCAAGATAAGCTTCTCTGCTAAAACGTGGAGCTTTTCGAAATACTTAAGTCAACAAATGGGGAGGAGCGCCTTAGAGCCGTTGGGTAATAGCAGATTCATGGAAGTACGGCCGACTTAAGTGCCTCCAAAAATATGTGGCTTAAATGTCATTATGCAAGGATAAGAAGAAACTCCTTATTAAAGGAAAGATGCAGATGTTGTGCCACCATTCATAACACGAAACAGGAAAGACCTTGATAATGTTTGAAGGGCGTGTGTTCTCTACATTGCTGTTGGAATTTTTGGTCGTGTGAAAATCAACAGAAAAATTTCAAGGGCATTCACGACGTCCTAACAGAATCATAGTGTGAATTTCGAAGTAGAAGATATATTGTGAATATGGTTTTCAGCCTACTCTAGATCTAGAAAATATGCACATAACAGAACATGACCTCATATGCAGTCTTAATCAGTTTCATCAAGGCTTTGGATGCCGAAGCGCTGGAAGTGATTAGTAATACCAAGGAACTGATATGAATATCAGGCTGATTAGATCCCTTCGTGACTGTCTACAAGTTAAAGTTACTGCAGGTATATACATCTCTATTTATTTGCTTAAGAGGGTGTTAAGCAGGGTTGTGTACTGGAACCAATGCTGTTCTTGCTGTTTCTAAAGGCAGTGAGGATGAATCCAGTTGCGCCTAGAATATTATTTTACATCATTTCCTATATTAGTTAAACTCACACTAAATAGAGGGCTCGCCAAAGATATCTCTTTGCAGAGGATATCATGGTGATAACGAGTAGCTTATAGTCCATTCAGATATTTGTGAATAAATTGGCCAGAGTTGCCTCAAAGTCAATGTTAAGGAGACTAGGTGCCTGTACCACTCGTGTAGTGTTCTGACTTGAAATGCTTAAGAGATGCATTCGCAGAAGAAGAATGTATAGAGAACCCACCCCTTTGTTTTTTCTAACACGTAGCTGGAGAGCGGATGCCATTCCTTAAGCCCTTGATGCCCTTTGACCTCAGCAAGTAAAAGCAGAACTTTCGCGACTTTGATCTTAATTTCGACGATCACGTTTCAGAGGTATTTTGTCTTCCTGAGATGATGGAGGAAAATGAGAATAAAGCTACGAATCACAGAGAAAGTTCGAAACAAAGGAGCTGTGACCGACACCAGATCTGAGCTGCTGTACTATCTGCTGTCATGCAGAAACTCCAATCACCTATATGAGAGTTACGAATTGGGCAGTTGACAGAAGACAAAAACTTTGAAGAGATAAGAAGTAGTGCATTGACTATTCAGATTCTAAGACTCAATATTGTGGGTCTTCAAGTACCAAAAGAGCAGCTCGGAATCACTATACACGGGAGAGGTGTGCTTAATTCATGTAAATGAGAAAGAGTGGCGTAGCTAGGAGAACTGTGGTGCTACGCTTCCCTTACGGTGTTATAATACGAAACTGTCCTATTTCAAAAAGACATAACTCTTGACTTGAAAAATGTAGCAATTGCCAGAAACATGCGTTATGAACAGTTAAAGTTTATATCTGGAGAGGACCCGAACACGTCTTTCACTCTTGGTGTCCACCTCCTCTGAAATTCCTTCAGCTTGTCACTGAGCCCCTGGCAACAGTTTTTGTTAGATTTAAGACAAAGATTGTTGATGTGATCTTTGCTTTTATTTTTAAAATCAATTGCAATATAAGCTTTGTTGATATTCCTGGACAGAAAATTATAGAGCAGACCTTGCCGTCTTCGTATAAGCCCTCTCCAGGCTATCGTATTGGTATCGGACATTGTCTGTGCAGTTGCAGGGTGATTTGATGGTATAGTTCATCTGTTTGTTATTTCAACATCCGTTTGCAATGAAACGCCTCCACTCTATTTTGTACAAATTTAAGCCACGAATTCCACTCTTTGCTTTCTAATATAATGGCTACCGATCTGGACTTGGGGCTGCACGGTGGCTGTAGAACATTGCGTAGAGTCGGCATCATAGATACCGAGAAGATATAGGTTCCCAGTATACTCCTCCTTTGTGATATTGTTCCCAACAATGTCAAAAGTGAGAGGGAAGAGGAACGGTCGCATTTCTACCGTGGTGAAAAGTAAGTGGGACAGAGCAGTCGTGGGCTCAACATTACTTCGAATTGCTGAGGCCTGGACTATCTCTACTTTACATCTTGAGAAGCTTACAAGATGAGGTTTTTTAGGAGTACCACGAGCATATCATGGAAAAATAAAGTTGCTAGGACAAAGTTATCAGCTACGAGGAAAGACAAAGTACCTAGGAGTACTCCGTCGTGCTAAGGTACCAGCTACGAACGACATCTTGATCGTGACGAGTCAGAAGTGGGCATACCATTTCCACAAGCTGATAGAGGAAAGGCTGGCTAGACAGCAAGTGCTCTCAACTATGAAGGCAATTGAAGCCAAAGAATATCTCGGTTTAAATACAAAGATGTGGCCATTAAGGAAAATGGAAGGGAATCAACATACTCAAAGTGCAATAGAGCTTCATTGAAAAGAAGCATCAAACACTTGTAAAAGTCCTAATTACTTCGACTGACGAAAAGAGAGGCAATGTGCAAGATTTTGTGTGCACGGTGGTGGTGGATTTGCAATGGCACTAGCAAACGCTCAAGAAACACTCCCTAAACTAGAATGAGCTAACTCCAAGAAATTACTCCTGACCATGATCATAGAAATGTCTGTTCTGCAATTGTTAGATTTATTTTGCTGTTAGGTTGCAATAAAAGCAGAGTCAAACGGTTAATTGCCTATGTTCTCTCTTCGATCTCATTCAAGAGTGACGAAGTATTGATAATAAAGAGGCCGAGATTTATGGTGACATATAGCTTGTCATCAGCTTCCTTGATCGGTGATTTCAAAATTTGTAAGGTAGCGTTTCCGTTACACTGTGGTTTTGCCTCATTCAAGGTGACTTTCAACCAAAACAATAGGAAATGGGAATGAGGCCTTATTAACATGTTGCCACGGGAGATATCAACAAAGTATCCCTCAACGACATCTTGCGTGGACAAAGAGATCATTCATCACAACAAAGCTTACTGATAGTGCTGCCGGCAGATTACTAGGGAAGATGGCTTTACCATTCCTACCAGGGAATACATTTGTTGATCCCACCGTAAGTATAAAGCTTATTAAATCAGTTGTCATACCATAGGAGGAAACTTGGAGGAACTTAGGTTACACTATCCCAAGAAGTTTAGACTTGACTGTTTATCATAGTAGTTGTTCTTGTGCTTGTACCTGATCGAGATTGAATCTTTCAGTGTATATAGGAAGAATATTGAGGATATAGTCAGATGTTGTTGTCATTTAATTTGGTACTAGGCACGTTATATAAAGCCAGCGATAGTTTTCATATAGACACAGGAAAAATCACAGGGCGGAAGATCGAGAAGTTACTCCAAGTTACCGTACGTATATTAACGGATAAGTCTAAGGCCATATCATAACGCTTTAAAACATGGACGACAAATGTGTTATGTGTTTTTATTAAACCATAAATTTGTTCATTATTTTTACCGTTTTTTTGATAGAAAAACAAGTATCACCGTCCTCAGTCTTTGGGTTGGAAAAACGGTTATGCAGTTCCTGTAGCACCTACAAGTGGAATAGGCGGGGATCCAATTCCGGTGAACCAATTGTCGGAAGCAGAGCTTGAAGAACTAGCAAACTTCAAACCTTCTTTGACCTATGGCCAAGCTGTACAAGCTCCTCCAGAAGATTTTATACCTGGACATGTTGGATTTGACAAAAAAGTTCTGCTTTTCAATGCGTATTTCAAACAAACTGTGCACGAGTCACCGGCAGAATTTTTTCGTGTGAGACCAGTTAAGATCTATTATTACCTCGAAGATGATTCAATAGCTGTTGTCGAGCCAGTAGTTGAAAACAGGTAAACATATCATTATGAAGGCTATTATTAACACTCACTTATGAAATAGGAGATAAATCTTCCTAATGTTATCAACATTCCCAAATAAGGTATATGAGGCATTTGGTGCTTGATTGGAACTTGATTGCAAGTGAAGAATTGTACTACCAGATTTAGAGCTTTACCATTTCTTGGTCGATGTCCAGTTTTTGTATCCAAATCATGTATCACAGTACCACACCAATAGTTTTTCAAATAACAACAATGGATAGAAAAACTGTCGCCCTAGGTTTTGCAGGCTGAACACAAATCTTAATCTTTCTAGTATTTTCAACTGCTTCTTGGGACATACTTCTTTGCCTCTAGGTGTAATTACATGTAATGTTGCATCATGTTTGTTTTGTATCTACATGTGAAATCAGCAAAAGATAACGCTATGCATCCCAGGTATTCCTTAAATACATAACCTGCCCATAAGAAAATCATGCGTTGCCTGGTAAGCTTGAACAGAACCATATATTTTAGGGAGAATTTACCCATGTGTTACCTACATATGAAGTATTTGTGATTTTCATTTGGTTTCTTCGCATTTCTACATACATGGACAAATTATCACCCAGCATCATGTAGCACAAGGGAGTTTACAATCTTCCCCCTTGAATCTACTACCAGTAACAAAGTGGCCAAAAATAAAGTAGCTGATGTTCATGCAAAAGTGCTTTGTACCACCTCTCTATTGAGAGGGCTTTAGCAGTACCATAGTACATAGGGCATTACGTAGTATTATTTTATATTTTTTACTTTATATATTTGCTCATATATTGGATACAATTATATGTTGTACATAGTACACTTGCACATTGTGACTTTATCATACATGTAATCCACTTGCAAATTTGTTGGTTTATATACTCAATTTGTATACATGCAAGATTTATAAATGCTTTGGTTTACAAGTTTACATGAAATTGGTGTAAGCAAGGGCTTATATAAAGTGTAGACAGTGATTACTTTTAGTTCATTTATGGGAAGTTATCTTGATTTATTTTGCAATAAAAGATGAATGTTGATTGAAGTAACTCAGCTGTATCATTTATATTTTGTTTTCAGTGGTATCCCACAAGGAAAACTCATCAAGAGGCAAAGACTTCCAAAAAATGACATTGGTGACTACTGGCACTGGAAAGACTTAAATCTTGGGATAACAGTGGCATTTTTTGGGAAAACATTTTTCATTTGTGACTGCAACAAATGGACAGAGGTTTGTTTTGAATACCTTGATCAGTTTTTGGTTTGTAATTTTCATAATTAGGTCTTTAATTTTTGATTTCTTGTAAAAGGCTGAGTACAACATTTATTCTCTCTGTGTTTTAAAATGCAGTAATCAGGCAAGAAGATCCTGATTTACAAGGTGTGCAAGTGCATATTCTTTATCAACAATAATTGCAAATATAAAAGTCTGTTTTGAATAGAAAAAAGGAAAACACACAAACTAGTAGTGCTTCATTCTACTGAGACCACAATATCACTACTTGATATAATATGGAAAAGTGAATGTAACTTGTACCAGTAGTCATATCAAAATTTAAGCAAATGTATGGATGTAAGAATGATTACATACAAACCAATCTTGAGCTATTGTCAGTGACTAGTTTGCCTCATTACAAAAGTTTGTATAGAACCATTTTTTAGCAATGGAACCATGCCCTCAGTACCCCTGTCTTTGTCCTTACTTTTATTCATTCATCCTATCTTTTATACCATTCTATGCTGCATGATTCTTTACATTGGATAACAATTACAAGGAAAGCCTTATAGCTAGAACTAATTTGTACTTTGTCACATATTTTGGCATATGATGGAGGTGATCAGCTCAATTCATCTTGGCATCCATTTCACTAGGATTAGCTTGGATAGTATACTTTATCCTAGTAGTGATACAAGTGCGTAGCCCTAGCTATTTCATAATAAAATCTTCTTTTCTTTTCAATTATTAGGAATTCATGGCCAGTGAAGGGATTGTTCTAAATGAGCCTTGTTCTATGGAGACAGATCCTTACACACAATCAAGAAAGAATCCCATCCGTGCCTACAAGACACCATCCACGTTTGACAAATTGAGACAATTTTTAGAGCTAGATAGAAAAGTGTTGCGTTTCTACTGTGTATGGGATGACAGAGACAGCACATTTGGAGAAATGAGGCCATGTGTAAGTATTAACATTAAGATATTAAAGTACTTGATGAATTAGCAGTAAAAATGTGGAAGGCAATGGTCTAAAATGATATAATGTGCTTGGTTATTATCATCTGTGATAAGAGATGGACTGAATAAATGATAAGGCATACTGCAATGCTATGTAAGGGCATTGGCTAGCTGCAGACATATGTATTTACAAGTAGATTTTATTTGATATTGTAACATTAAAATGATGGAAATGCAATCTATGATGTTACACTATGCAGTAAGTGAATGCCCCCAAAAGCCACAGATTATGTTTATTTATGTAGACTTTTTACCATTTACAATTGCAGTTGTATTCCTGTCAGTCTTTAAGTGAATGTTCTTATCCATAAATTTGACCCAAAAAGATTAAATTGTTTGACCACAGTCGAGGGCGATACCAAAGGCTCCCTTTTTGTATGGCTTCTGCCCAAAGGACAGGAGGGGCACCACTCCTTGTCCTTGTGTTTCCACAATTTGACCCCAGTATGAACTGGTTCCCATATTTTTGACAGAGGACTGTAATGTTTTGTGAAATAATGTAGAGACAACCAGGGACACAGGAAGCATCTCAAACTTGGGGGGGGGGGGGCAACAGTCAAAGGACACTTTTTCACTTACAGAACACTTTACTGGAGTTTGACTTAAGAGTGGCTAAAAGGGCACTTTTCTCTTATTGCAAAATCTTTGGGCCACATGCCCCCCCAGTGCCCCTGGTTCCTACATCCCTGAAAACTACTATAAGAACATGACTAGTATGTATCATTCATATTAAAAGTACTTTTAAAAGCTTACAGAACCTGGATCGAACGTGATACTAGTAACTTATCATTACAGGGACTACTTTTTAAAATCATTTTCTAGATATTGCACTTTTACCTTGTTGATGACACTATGGAGATCAGGGAAGTTCACGAACCAAATGATGGAAGAGATCCTTTTCCAGTTTTAATAGGCAGGCAGAAAATGGCTAAAAAGAAGAGTGATAGCAGCTGTAAGTCTATCTTGCTATTATAAGCTTGTTCTATATACTCCCAATACCACTTCATTACTTTGTTGACAGTGCAGTTATAGCAGAGATTAGGATGTATAACAAGTATAAGAATATGAAACTCTAGAAAGATTTCATAGGCTAAACTGGGTCATTTTGTGTAGGGTTTTAGGTCTGCATTTCATTAGGCAGTTCTTCAATCAGCCAGGTCATAGCGAGACAACCTTTGCTCTGTAAACATAAACAAGTTGTCTTTTTGTTTGACAGTTTCAGTTAATAGTTACGGCAGATGTGATTGCTCCAGATTCCAATTGGCTCTTTCAAAACCACAGTTGGATATTAAATATTTTTCCTTCAGTTCGATTTCATGCTGATGATGTATGCGCCGAGAAATGTCTAACAAAAAGGCTTTTAAGCACCAAAAACTTCAATGATCAACACCTGAAACAAATATTTTAAATAATGGCTTCAATGCTATTTTATTTGTCACGTTATAAATTTGGTCCCTGATTTTTAATGTGCGTTGCAAAGCAACTTTTGGATGCATGTAGAGTTGCTATTATTGTTGACTGCAGTTAGCTGAGGACTTATATCTCTTAGAGCTGTAGGTAGTAAAATGAACTGGTAGCAAAATATGTATGGTTCCTTTTTCATTCATTCGAATTTGAGGGCCTCAAAGGACTATTGCTGACTGAGAATATTCTTCTAATATTTATGGTCCACGAGATTGGAACCACAACAGTTGCTATTGTTACTACAATACCGTATGGTAAGGTGGCCTCAAATTTTTAAGTGAACTGATTTATGTGTTCGCAGGGTTTGTAGTAGAACATGCATCAAGAGTGAACCTGGTGTACTATCTACACATGCGCAAGTAGACCAAGCCTTCATCGTTACAAATAATCATACAAATCAAAGGACTTGCAAAAGCTTACCTCAGTTACTCTGAGTTTCATGTCCTGCGACGATTCTCAAACTGGTCTCACAGAAATGTATTGAGCACTGTCTCAATGGTATTCTTAAATCTATTTGTTACTGTTTTGTTACAAGTAATCAAATATACATTTTGTCTTGCAGCATCATTCCCGTCATGCGTCATGGAAACA
>JAAAKL020003008.1:0-24263 GCA_010016065.2 Carybdea cf. marsupialis auct. non (Linnaeus, 1758)
GTCTTTACGGACAGCAATACTTAATCATTCCTCAACTAAAATCTGTCACATATCTGCATTATATGTAATCACAGTAATGTGGATGGTGTACCAAAAGTGACATGGTGTTGTAGACGTTTGCCTTTAATGGTTGTCTAGCACCCAAAGTGAGTTAAAATTGTGCTCCATCAAAAAATAGCCATATATACCTGAATAAGAATGAATTTACCTCATTTCTAAATATTAGAAGATGTTCTGTATTTCATTCTACCAACAAGAGACGGTAAGCTTATATAGGAATCATCTTTTGTCAGGGTCAATTCATGCGCTGTACAAATCATGATTAACATCAAACAAATCCAGCCTATTATCGCACCAATAATTCCACAGGAAGCATTTCATAAAATAAACAGGAAAGCTGATACGTCCCTTGCATCTGAGGTGTTGAATTTCAAACAAGGAGACTTTAAATATAAGCAGCCATTAAAGATATTCTCTCCACTGACAGAGGCTAGTATCTGCAGACGCATGCAGAAGTTCCACATGGTTGAATATCGTTGGCTGCTTACACCTTAGAGATATCTTTTTGCATTAAAATATGCATGCAACAGAATTCAGTAAAAATGTTATAAAACTGTAATACCGTCGGTTTTCATGCACCTCTTAAGACCACAACTCATCCATTTGCTACCTTTTACAAGAGACCGTCCATGTTACACTCTTAAAAAATTGAATCTCATTGCAAATCTCAAAATTTCTTTCAGGAAAGAAAAGCATTTAGCTAAAGGTTATGGTTCTCTAATCCTTAAACCCATCGCCTTGATTGTAATTATCATCAACATTCTCGATGTCTTCATTCAGCCAAGGAGCCTTTGCAAGAATGTTCTCTTTCAGACTACTGAGGTAACTAAGGAATGTTGCCTGAGTCTAGAAAAATTTGGAGAAAGTGTCCTTTCGATAGTAAACATGTTTTTCAAAGTCATGAAAGGAATGCATGAGTTATATTTCATTTGCATGAACATCCACTTCTGATTGTTGCTGACCGTTGATATAATCATCATCATTACCAACAATGTGTCAGGTTCGTGATCAACATATTGTCTTCTGAAACGGATTTATTTTATTATAACCAGTTTACCTGACTATATTATTTTGCACAAAGAAGTTGTAAGAAGCCACTTCAAATGAGGAATTACGAAAAGTTCTTTCAAGCGTAAGTCAGATAAAGATTATTGAAATCTAGGCATGCTGCTGATTACTATGATTATTTAAATTTGATGACTCATATTTATGTTTATTTACCTACTTCAACTGAGTACTTTTCGTTAATATTTATCGTTAATATCAATTTTTGCTTGCTTATGGAATCTGATATTTACTTTAGGACCTAATGTTCGAGTTGATGTGACATACATGTACGTACTATATCTTGTGAAAGTCAAGACAAGTAGACGTCAACATGAAATCAGCTTTATAATTTTTGTAGCAAGAAATAGTAAACAAGCAATTTCCAGAGAGTCTCCTAAGGACCCAATCACCCCTAGACAAATCAGAGTTAACACAAAAGCAAATTATTTAACTTTTTTGCTCTTTAATCGGGAATATGCATTAAATGGAGCCTTTAAGCAGTACAGGCATTGTTGGGAAAGAAATCTCAGACAAGTCATGCAAGTGCAATGAGTAAGAAAATCGGTAGAACTATGGAGGCAGCAACTTATGTTGAAGTTTAAGTTGTTATTGTCATTTAATGACCCGTACCAGATCAACGAATAACAAATTTTCCCGTATATTGACAAATCTGTAATAAGAGTAAACTGCATGTAAACAAGCATAAAAACAAAACAACAACCGATGATTATATCAATTTGAAATTTTCTTACGTGCACATAATATATATCATCTCTCTTAGTTGTGAATAAATTATTCAAAACAATTGATGTGAGCAAACAGATAAAAGCAAGACACTTAGACCGCGTTTACACTAGAGCGGATCCAAATGGATCCGTACCCAAACTGGTACGGATCGGCCTTGCGTTTACACAAGACCTAGTGGATCCAATCCCATTTGGATCTGCTATCCGTGCTCGTTTGGGATCTCTTTGAAAACAGGTCTCGTTGGGCTCCCGTACCAGACAGGTCTCATTTAAGTGCTTGGGATCGGATCCAAATGGGCTCTGATCGAAATTGAGGTTACAAAATTTCCATTATGAGGTATATTCCACATGGGCTACCGTTATTTTGGCGCCAAATTTGATATGCAAACATCTCAATCAAAACAAAACTCAGTACAAGGAATAAAACGTGTATCTTCTAAATTTTACCACTCAGGATTTAAATCAATTATTACAACTGATTAGACAAAGGGAAGAACAGTGTCCAACTGAACAGAAGAGGAGGCTGTTATTCTCCTTAAAGTACTATCAGATTACAAATGAAACAACTTGAGCAGGTCTACTCTTCCCGCCCAATTTTAAAAGCTATTTCTACGCATGCGCTTTCAAGCGGATCCAGATGGATCCGATCTCGTCTAAACGCATGTCAATTTTGGATCCGTACCCGCGTAAACGGGGTCTAAGACATAGCTGTATATATTCTCTTTTCCGCATTTAATTAAACATTTCCAATCCGTGGTAGTCATAGATAAACTGGACACCGCATTGGTCCATGTTTTGTGTCGCACGAAAAACTGGCAATCTTAGTAGAAACAACAGTGTTGATGTCATTTTCCGAGTATCTATTTTATAGAAAGGTTGCTAACAGTCGCTAATTCTGCATTGAGCAGATGAAAAGAGTGCGGTGAACTCGAGTCATGATAAGATTAGCTTCCAGTCTTTGAGGGCAAAGTAAGTCCCACCGAGAGAATTTTTTTTCCCAAATGAAGGTTTTGTGTATATCCTTGTGAGTAAACAGGACTCGTTTTAATCAACTAAAACATCCAGGAACGGTAAGGGCATGTTTTCTCCTATTCGTAATAAACTACCTCATTTCAGATCCTGGTCAAATTGGTTTGCTTTTCGATGACCTTGATAAATGTTAAGGAAGCACTGTACTTCAAATCTTGCACGCACGTGAGCATTGATGTTACTCCATACAAGTCAATGTGGCTGTACTAGTGGCAATGCATTTGAATGCGTTAGTAACAATCATACAAGAACAACCCCCAGAAATTGTCTCAAGAATTCTAAATCGCTGAAGATAATTAGCAGACTTAGAAGGAACACGAGACTAAGATTTGCCCTGCGTTAAAATAAGGTTACTAGGCATGGCAATGTTGGAATTTTAGTAAACAAGGAAAATGGTATGATGAAAACACTTTGTAGAACATTGCGTTGGATAAAAACCTTTTTACTGTTTTGCTGTTGATCCAATGACCTGATCAGAGTGGTTAAAGGCCATTTTGGAGTGCTCCACAGTATTAGGCTTATTCCCCCACACAAATACCTGCCCCTGTTAATGGGATTACCACCGACGAAACACTGGAGACACCACTAAGGCTGTAATTACCTGTCCGTGTATGACTATCTTATTGCAATACCTGTTACCAAAGTCCGCGCGGTTTTATTGTTTAAAAACGTTTACCAAACAGTGAAAACTAAGCATCCAAAAGTCAATATGGTTTGTATACTTTCGGCATTCATACATGCAGAAAGATGAATTTATTTTTCGACAGTTTTTACACTCTTACGAGGACTTACAACGGTCAGCCACAATAACAAGAGCGGATGTGATGCACAGGCGGTTGCATCTTACGTACATCAAAATTGACACTGGAGCTCTTATGGCTTCGCCTGAATCACGGACAGCCCCAGAGTCATTAAGATGGACTCACAAATGCACTCATTGACGCCCTACTGATTAGAACATATATCCCTTACTTTCAGTCTGTTTGTTAAATTCGCATTTTGTGGTACGACAGGCTTCAGTGTGTATTTTAAGGATGCAACACACCACTCAGTGCAAGAGAACCTTTGAAATCTCTTTGACTGAAGCTAACTGAATCCTTTGGCTATTTGGCAATATATGGGAGTGGTGATGCATTTTCGATGCGTTGCTCTCAAAGCAATATCTCGAGTTTATGCCCTGTAACAGTCTTCCGCAATTCAGTAGTAGGGCATCCAGTTGCTCCCATCTTCAGGTCTCAAATGTCCCAGCACCAACAAAATAATATCAACGAACCACCATATACCTAGGCCACCCAAGGTAAGCAACTTCCCAACTGCTGTTCCAGTATGACCGAGACAGAATCTATCAATTCCAAGGAATCCAAGTAAAACAGAGTACAACAGTGTGGTAACAAAGTAGTGTCCAGTGTACCTACATCAACAACAACGAAAACCAAAAAGTGGATGAGCAACAAAGATATAAAGAGACAATTAACATGTTGGAATCAACATGTTCAAATTGATGAGAAAGTAGAAACAGCTGAGAAGATCCAAGATTCAGAAAATGGGGCAAACAACTTCAAACATAGAAATGCGCAGCATCTTTTAATATTGTCGTGAAATGCAAACATGGCGAAAAGTCAGGTGGTTTCTATATTTGCACTTGAGATGCTCTCAATAAACAGTCTCATGTTGTATCAAGTAACGACTGGACACTACTGGGAAATTTCTTTGATCTAAACTAGATGCTTTTGTGGCTACGCGACCTAGTTCTGAACCTATCTATCCACTTTGGTGAAATACTGTTTACAGAGTCGCATAATAAGTTGGGGAAGGCAGCATGGTTGTTTAAGAACAGTTTAGAGGTTCCCCTAAAAGACTATTTTAGTATATAATACATTTTAAATGGCACCGTTCATAAGGTATAACTTCCCTGAGTCATGTTTTACATCGAACCCTCATGGCATATGACATTCCTTCTTTCTGCCAAATTTAAATAGCAATCTAGCATTCTATACGAAAATGAGAAGTAAAGCTAATGGGAACGGCAACTACATAAAGGGGAGAGAGGCATCTTTCGTCCTAAACTGCTTTGCGGTTAAGGCAGATTGAACATTCCGTGTCAAAGTTGGTCACGTCTGAGCAATTTGTGACCCACCAACATCAAATTTCTCCAATTTTCAAAAACGTGTTATACTGTGATGTTAAGAAAAATTGTTAATTTTCAACTTCCTATGATTGGCTGTTTCTAGTATATCAAGCATTGAAAATTGGGCCTTAACTACCAATTTTGAGGTTGTGGTGGTCATGTTTGATTCTCTAGCTGCCAAATATATGGCAATATGCGTGCTACCGGTATATGCTCCTACGTGTGCACTATTCCTGAAAATTAGCATCTTACTAAAGTTGGGGATAGCAAAGTCAAAAAGTAAGCATACTATTAAATATATCCCTGTGGCCGTGTGGTCTAAAAGCTTGCTTTGAAAAAACAACCGACTCGGGCTCGATTCCTGCGCTGGGAAGCATTGACAACTTCTCTTCACTATAATCACGGAGCCCACCCAGTCCATGTGAAGGAAATTGGAGAGACGGAACCTCAAGAAGCCCGTCGGATGGCTTGTACCTGTGTTTGGATAGGCTAGCCTTGTGCCACATGCCACGCTGAACATGCTTGAGGAACACGTCAAAGGTTTACTCAGCCACTTTCACTGTAATTCACAGAGTAGGTTGCTCAGCTGATCGAACAGTTGAGCTCTCATACGTCGGTATCGACGGGAGAATCCACCGTTCTTTTATTTTCAAAAGAATATCTTGGGTCATGAAATATGCCGTGCATATACAACATTTTTTCTCAAGGTGCCCAATTTTGTCAAAGATAAAAATGTACGTAACACGGAAGCTAATTGGACGGCATTGGATGGATAGCATGAATACTAATTGGGTAGCAAAAGATGTCCTGGTTTTATTATTTACGTGACTTCTTTAAGATAAGGTAGCTTGAATGTCTCCCTGTATCTAAACAAAATTCAAAGGAATATAGGTGAGTCAGCAATGAAATCGAGGATTGGATGCTCGGTTTCTCCTTAGTCTTGTCATTAACCTGCCAAAGAGCTATTTTCACTGAGATACATTGTAACACCTGGGAATATAAATGGTGTGCAAATCACTGACAAATATTTCAACCAAGCACACATTGAATTGGTAAGCTGTGGGGAGGGATGAAGTGAGTCAGCTTACATAGAGAAATATACGAGTTAAAGCAAGACTAGATTACCAATGAATCATAATCTTCACAGAACTGAAATCTAGAGGGCTGTTGAATTTACTTCTTTGAAGGTCTACAGTATTCCATATTGGTAATTCGGCATCAGTGTGTTTATCAAAGAAAATAGGCATTGAATTGAAATATAGGAGAACTAAAAGGTGGTGATGAGGACGAAGCGTATGGTGCATGCGATACGGCTAATGAGAATAATGAGGGCAGTGTAACAATGTGAATAATGATGATAATGAGAATAATGCTGATAGCCAGTTGAAATTAAAGGCTGCAAACTTTTATGGCCTTGTAGCCGAGATACATAGTAGTCTCTAAGCTTCAAGTAGTAACCAGACAATCTAAATTTCTTGGTCAATACATGCTGCAGCACAACAATTTGGCATCTTCTATATTACCATGAATCTCAATAATATACTACGATTGCTAACCTCGCATTTGTCTAGCAAGTGGGAAATATTTTTTCTACACAATTTATGAAGCTGGCGACAAGGAGTTGTAACCTAAAATTGACTGTCTCCTGGTGCAACTTTATAACTGAATTCAAGTGTCAGCAACACATTGACGCTTGAAACTCTTCATTTCGATAAAACCTAACATGAACTTATTGGCATCACAGGTTGTGAACGTAACACCATAATCTACATGACAACAATCTTTCCGCGGTGTTTCTGCTTTAGAAACGTATTTGCCACATGATCTTCTGGCAGTTGTAGAAGGTGATAGTGAAGATGTGTAGCGATAAAGGCAACAAGACAGTATCAGCTTTTGTTAATGGATGACTCCGGAATATTAATTAACTAATCTGGAATTCACAATTTTGTACCTTGCATCTTGTTATCATTTTTTGTTATCATGGTGCTGAGTATCTTGACCTTTCTTCCACTGTATACTGCTCTTTCTGGGTTATTCGTGAGGAGTTACTTTTATATATTAGGGCAATCTCAACTGATATCACAAACCTCGATTACTTCTCTGGCATCTATGCAGCAAAGTACATAAACTGCCAACGCTCTCTCACCTTGTACCATCATTTGAACGACTTTCCTCTTTGGTGTGTGTGGTTTTTCTTGGCCACCAGTCACAGGTCAGTTTGTGATAGGACAGGTGCAACTGTTAAACCTAGCAATAGAATAACCAGCTTGCAATGCCCATAACAAGATACCTTCGAATTTTATCAATTAAAAGTTTGAGGAATCACTGTCAGACTCACTTACATAAAGGGCAACAATTGGTTAATGAGAAAAGGTATCAGTTGTCATGATGAACTACTGTCATGAAAGTACCAGGTACAAGAAGCTTTCACCTTCTCAGGTCCCTCTAGGTGTCAATGATACCAACCAAAAAGAGTACCTGACCTCACAATATGCATCAGCTTTAAAATTTGACATACTCGGTCAATTCGATGTCATTTTCCCATCTGTGAAGTTAAGCTCGATATGTTTGTGGTATTTAGGCGGGATGACAAGAAATGGGTTTATATAGCTATTGTATTCATCTCTGCCTAGTATGAAATTTTCAACACTCTTCCTTTTAAGAAGAAAGCTCTTTCAACTACACCCTTCATCAAATTTTACTTGCAGACCAACATTTTGAGAGTAATATTACGCCGAAGGCAGGATAGAAACAAATAAAAGGCTAGTTACTGGTTTCACATCTGAAAGACATGGTTAACCGGCCTTGAGGTTGTGTTGCCAGCACAGTCTCAAGCCGGTCCCAAGCCCGGATAAATGGGGAAGGTTGCCAGTCAGGAAGGGCATCCGGAGCTATAAAAAAGTCTACGCTCCAAACCACATAACAGATGCATCCAAGTGAAATGGCCCCCGCTCCCTGGCAGCCCTTAGAGGGGCAAGGGGTGCGAAGAATCCCCAGGTGGAATGCTCATGCTGATGATAGAAGAGGTGGAGGTGTGATAAAGATCTGCAGAGTAAATGTGGGAACACTATTGGGAAGAAGCAGAAAGACTGCGGAGATCCTCGACAGGAGGAAGATAGACGTTCATTGTGGGGACAAAGTCTGAAGAGCTTAAAATAGATGTTGGAGTGGATCAGGGGTGAATGCTGAGCCTGTTGCTCTTCATTTTAGTTACGAAGGAGGCAACAAAAAGACTGTAGTAAGGTGGACCCCTGGGAGCTAATGTATGCCAATGATCTGGTGCTAACAGCCGCAAGTGTAAAGAAGTTGTAGAGAGGTTTGACAGGTGGAGAGAGCCACTGGAAAGAAGAGGATTGAAAGTGAATATGGACAAAACTAAGCTTATTGTTATGGGAAAGAGAGGAGAGGTGGTCAGAGCTGGAAGATATCCTTGTGCAGAGTGTGGCAGCCGTGTTGGAGTGAATTCAATCTTGTGTACTGGCTGCAACTATTGGTGTCACAAGACATGCAGCGGTTTGAGGTGAGTTCAGGAGGTTCGGAACAAATGCTGATAAACTGTGACAGGAGGATACTGCACTACATGGCCAGAGTGACCTGGAGAAATGGACTGAGGAGTGAGTCAGTTGCAGCAAGGTGTGGAGTGAAGCAGTTAACATCTGGAGGGTTCAGATGCTATGGTCATGTCTGGGGTAGGGAGGAGGAGGCTTTTGGAAGAGTATTTGTGATGGAGTTACCAGGAAGGAGACCACCGTGAAGACCCAAGAAGACATAGCTTGGCACAGTGCAAGAGGACATGAGGGGAAAAGGACTGCCGGAGAAGGATGTCTATGATAGGCACATTTGGAGGTCTCCGTCAAACCATCTAACCCCATAAAATATGGGACAAAAGACGTTAAATTGAAGAAGAAGAAAAAGAAGAAGAAGAAGAAGAATGACCATCAAAAATTTATAAAGCATAACACCAGACAAAAATAAGAAACCAACTCAAGTTTTAGGTTACACACAGTAATGATATGTCTTTTAGTCTTTTAGTAGCAAAAAGTTTTTGGGTACATGTTGGGAACTGTGAGAAAATGCAATTTAAGTGAACAACTGATTTGGCGATTTCAAATTCCATTGACTTAGATCCTATAGATGGGTAAGGTAATAATTTTTATGAGGAATGGATGCCCACCACTTGAGATATCATGAAACTAGTATGCATGGCAAACTCCAAAATGGCAAATTAGATAGTAAAAAGGGTGGTTTTGGCACCTATGGTTGGGCCATCTACATTCGCAATTGCTTAGATTTGTGGGCTCATAATTTTTAAACTCACTATGCCTGGTATACCTATATGTGGTTCAAATATTAAGGGCATTCTAACATATGGGTTACAAGGGTGTAAACTTTTGTATGGAATGACCCAGATGTCCTTCAAATTTAGTAGTATGTGCACTGTTACATGTTTATACTCATCAGTATGGCTTCTGTTATAAAATGTTTCACTAGTTCCCTTGTGTTACCACATAGATTCAAAACAATTGTCTGCACTTTCAGGGCACTGATGCTCAACCTTTGCCTTTTACAATACAAACTGCTATTTTACTTTTCAAATGATTGTCCAAATCCTTTCTTCTTTCGATGTATTACTAACATTGAATGCCTTGTACTGCTGTTCTACACTTGCTAATAGTACTTACTTGATGCATGGAAACCCATCCACTAGAAATGTCCGATTGCCATAACATTCTATTCCATCCAGTACATGGCACACAACTTTTGTCATTTGAACTTCTCCATATTTTTCTCCCCCAAACTAAACATATCAAACAAAATAGATCAAAGTTGATTATCAGTATTCAATGCCTTCTCAGGGACCTATGTTGTGGTACTTTCATCAATTTGTAACATTTTACATATGGATAGTAATTCTGTACACTAATCTTCCATGTTCCAAAAAATTGGCTGTCTACAAATCCTCTGTAAATATCAAAATTGAAAAAAATACTTAAGATTCTAGAAAGAACCCTAAGCATGCTAAAAAATTGGTACAGTATAAATTCGGAACATTTTACTAGGTACCCTAGCGATAATAAGTAATTCTGTGATTTTGTCAACAAACCTGCTGCTCAGATGCAAGTTCAATATGATCTAAAAAGCTGCAAAGGAAAGTATTAGAGTACAAAGAAAAAGGCACTAAAATAGGAAAATTCAGGGGTTTGTTCATTCTTTACATGTGTTCTAATAAATACCAAAACAAATTCTATTTGTGCTTTGCATAGTAGCTATGGAGACATCAATATCCTCATTTAAAGGAAGATGTTTTCTATTCACTTCTTATTAAACTGAGTACCTAAATACTTCAAGTTTTGGAACCCGATTGTGTAAATTTTGCTGGGCCTAATTGGAGATATCATAGGAAATTTTTCACAGGATTTAATATCTTCACATGTACTTTTATCACCAGAACACATGTCTAAAACTATCTGTAAATGATGGATATATTATAATTAAAACGAAGAAGTGATAGAAGAAGAAACTTATTTAGGCAGCTATAAGAATCCAAGTGGTATCATGCCAGAGTACTCAAATTGCACATCCATAGTGAGTTTAGCATTACAGTACCATCTCAAGCACCAAGTGGTCAACCTAACATAAGCTTGGATGCTAAATACATAAATAAAACTATAAATAAGTAAAAATATATATTGCATGGTACCATATGAATTCTGTAAAATGCCATGTAGCAGCATTGCCCATTAAGGATGAAACAATTTGGTCTGCAGATTGAGTATTTAGCCTATGTTAGGTTCAGCACTTTATGCTTCGGAAGGTCCTCTTGCTGTTGCTTTATGAAATGCTCACTATATGTGCACAGTTTGAGCACTCTGGTATGGTACCATATGAATTCTGCCTGGTAAAAAACATTGCTATGTACATAGTCAGAGCTGTCTCAATGCTCTGTTGGGCATTGGTGAGCCAACAAAACTGCCATATATTCATAGTCTATTGGAATACTCTGTTCTAACAATGTAGCTGGCAATTTAACTTGATAACTAACTGCTCAAGATGGTGTGCATTGAGGAACGTGAACACTAAGATGTGCTTCATAGCCAGCAGCTCCACATCTGGATCCAGACCCAAGATTACATGACATTGTCAGGAGGATACCGTGCCAGCCAATAAATTCGGCAAAAACTCAGCAATGTTCTGTTTACAATAGTATCAATAAAGTAATCAACATGGGTATGTAACTTAATACGTAAGGAAATACTAAGATTTTTGAAAATATTAATGGCATACCTTGGTACACCCATATCCTAACACATCCCTAGCAGTTTTATTCCCATTCAGATCAAGAGGTTTCTCACACTTGATAAACTCAGTAGGCCTACAAAGAGAAAGCATAGGACTAATGATCAGATAGAATGATATACAGAGTGAGAGAACTATCATGTCTTACAAAGTAAATCTACACTAAATAGGTGCTGCATCTCCTTTATAAGACATAAAGCCAGTAAAACAGCCCTATCTTGGTCACCTATTCATCTACCAGTTTATTTGTTTATTTATTTATTTAAAAGTTTATCAAGAATCCTTACATTGGATATGTATATGTGTCATATACACTGGCATTATCATGTATCCTGTTTGATATTAAGGTGAATATCAACTATAAAATAAAAGCAAAATGTTAATATTATATAGTTCATAACATAGATAGAGCATATGTACATGTAGAGCTTGCAGGTTTAGTCATGATGGAAGTGAGATGAACTCAGATACTATCACACTATATATAAGCAGCATTTAAGACAACATGATTACTTTGTATCAATGAAAATTCATATTTGATGTTGTTTCATTATAATGAGACTCCTTAGATGTATACTCAGTTCTGTTATCAGTTTGTAATATCTTGGCTTTTCCATATCATAATAAGCCAGCTAAAAATAGTTCAGTGGCATCCACAGAATCACTCTTATTCTATAGAAGGTAAATTAATATTACACCAAATTATAAATAGTTTTTGTTTTCCATGATGTATAATTCACATCCAGATCCTTTCTTGTCAATGATTTCCATTCCATTTGTGACTTTTTCAAGTTGCAGGGTGTCTTGTTTGTTGCAGTGACCTAAGATCTTGTACCATTGTTGTAAATTTTCCACATAAGTAATACCAATGTCCTCCTTTCTCTATAATTGCTCCCCATTACACTTAGAACTGCAGTCTAATTAACAAGGCCATGAAAAACAGTCTAGGCATGAATGAAATTGTCAAAACTGTTGAAAGAAGAAAGAACTCAAGGCAGAGGCAACAGTGTCTGAAATTTGAAATCTGTACATGACATTGCATTACTCAAAAAGCTAGTCATATGACTACAATCATCAACTGATCATGAAATCTGACAAGGTTGAGTTGTTGGTCTTGTAGCAGATTCTGGGAAAACTAAAGACATGCCCATAGGATGAAATTGCCAAGAGTTTACTATCACCATAAATAACAAGAATATTAATTGTCTAAAGACCTTCATCTATTTGGATAGTATAATGGCTTATAATGCCAATGTTTCACATGAACTGAACTATAATCCAGTATGAATGTATTTACCCATATACTCCCAGTTTTAAACATCAAGAAGATTAGGCTTCCCAAGCACTAGATCTTCCAAGCAGTAGCCCAGAATATCATTCATGGAGAGAACCATTTGCCTACTTTTATGATAGATGCTTTGTGTCATATACTGGGCACCACATGGAGAGATCACAAGTCCAATACAAGGCTCTTTGAACACATGATAACAAACACTAACTGACATTTTGCAGAGGCAAAGACTGATAAGGTGTGGGCATACTGTATGTATGCCCATGCACATGCAAAGGATCCAACATGTGTAGTACGTCCTTCCAGGGGCTCCTGTAGTCTTGTACACCTGCATCCAAAATCACAGAAGATGTGACCCTAGAAAATGAAACTCATAAGGCAGGTAATATAGGGTACAAACAACTTAATGAATCAAAGAAACATCCCTTACTGACTTTTGATACATAATGCAGCCCTATATACCTGTATAGTACTGTATATTATGATTCTGATGCAATTTCAACATTGTTTAGACAGACAAAACACCTGTTCCTCTTAACTGAGGCCAATCTCCTATTCAGTAAGGGTATAGATAAAGTTGGATATTATGAATAAAAAATAAGCACTTACTTTCATTAGAGTTTTTCTTTGGATAAAAAATAGTATGTATATATTGCTTGTCTTACAAATTTAATTTCACTGGGGTCACACTTTCGGTGATTTTGGCGGGGGGGGGGGGAGAAATCGCAGTAGTCCTTGCTTCTGGTCTGGTGCCCAGCTGGTAACAGACATCGTAACAGGCAGCAAATGTCAAAAGATAGAGCAATGTTATAAAAAGAGACTTGAGCATGAGGGCTGTGCAGATAACTACATATGAGGCAGTACATTTGGGGAAAGATCGTGCATCAGGCGTGATCTATAGATGAATCTCCTAACGGCGCTATGTGGGCAGTTCCGTGACAGCAACAAATGACGATGATGGTTATTAGGATTACCGGTATTAGGCCCACTATGATGATGATGACTTTCTTAGGCCCTTTTATAAATTAGACCAGCCTACTCGAGTGTTATCCGGATACGCACACACTACTGTTAAGTAGTAACTTCAATTGTCAGTACATGATACTACTACAGTACCACTGTACTTCTTCCCATAGTATCGGTACGTACGGTACCAATGGTACTACCATGTCAGTAGGTCTAATAACTTTAAGTTGAAAAAAAAACAATTAAAAGGCAACGAGAAAATCTAAAGATGCACTCACAGGTAGTCACAAAGAACTAGTGGGCTATGTGGCTCATATGTTCTTCCACATGTTTCATTAAAGCATCTTTCTTCTATGCTATAACTACTTGAGCATGACAAAAACAACAGAAATAACATGAAGGGCAACGCATCTGATATCGATGACCATCGGTCAGTTAAACGTGTAAAATCCATCGCATGTAGGTGCACGGCTGTCTAAACACTTCCCATTTCATTTGACTTAAGTTATATAGTTTCTTTATGTAGTATATCTATCTACAGGTCGGTGCTCCTACAATCTGCAAGCTGCATTTCGACATAAACAACAAAACGATAATACTAGAATCAACATTCGGTACGAGTAACCTCGATTGCAATATATTTTCGAAAATGAGATAAGAGGCTCCTTCAAGTCTCATAATTGAAAATAAAATGACGGTGTGAGACATCTATTTTATTCGATTACAGACTTGGAGCGGGTCAACCGCTCCGGAATTGGGAATTGAAAACCGCTCCAGGGATGCAAGGGGGTCCAATGATTCTAGCGCCATTTTTTTCATATAGCAAATCTTCAGTTGTTGTCCAACATTTTAATTATCGAAACATAATCCACATACAGCATCCACTTCACAGTGTGAAATAAAAATGTTCTTATCTTAGGTGCTTTATAGACGGGTGAGGTTTGAATAACTGGAGGTCTGGTAACTTAGGATAGATGTGATAAGTTGGGAGTGAAATAAATAGGGTGAGCAATAACAAAATAGTGGAATAAGATTCATATTGTTGCAGAAAATGCTTATCAGAATAGACTGAATTCATGCTTCATAACAAAGTATCATTCAAAACACTTTTCTTAACCTTGTAATAAATACGTTTCTGTCCAATTGACACTATAGTTACCTCCAAGATCATTCACTTCAAGCCGTCTGTGCAAACTGTTTTCATTATGATGATTCAAGTTTTCCTAGCCCATTGACTGTAAGGTGCTAATCATCAGTGGGTCAGCTTCAATAAAGATTTGGGAGACTAAAACATTTTCCCAGTAGACCATGACCAAAATAATTTTAAGTGAGACATCCAAATAACAGCAAAGTTTCGATGGATCGTTTATTGATTCTGCTCGTAGGCTACACTGCTGAATAACTTGCCGGTAAAACTTCGATTTTATCAACACAGTTATGACTGGGTGGGCTGGGGAGTTGACAGCTTCACACTTTTAGTTATGTCGCTAGAACAGATGGCCAAATATTGTTTACAATTATTGTTCTAGACTTTGGTTCTAGCTTACTTTTTACCAAAAAGCACTTCTTTTGCTTGACCCCAGACCCTAGTCTCTGGGTACTCAGATGACTTTTCCACTACTGGAGAAATTGGAGGAATCTTCACAGACAAAGTATTTTTATCGAGACTAAAACGATTACGTATTATGATGATCTGTTCAAATACGATAAGATATGTTAGGTATGACTAGCATGGACTAGAAGGAGTGCAAGCTTGTTTTGATAAATTTCGAAATTGTAAAACTTATAAACTGCCGCTAAACGTTGTTAAAGCCATGCTATATTGTATAGTTTTATACTAACTTTTGATAAACCCATTATTCATCCCTCAGAACACAGCTGGTGAATCAGAACACTGATAAATCAAAGATAAAAGTACTGGAATCTAGATGAAAATGAATTTTTTGATTTAAGAAGTAGGTTTTTTCAACAAATGATCATGAGGTAGGAAAAGGTTCGTTGGTAACTTAAAATATCGAACGATTACTCGTTGTTTCAGTAGTTTAAGAAGGTTCTTTGTCCCCTTCATAAGAAATATTCACAAGAGTACAGAAGGCTCTTATAGAAAATATATCGTGTGGAGAAGTGAGTAATCTTTGCTTTCGTGTTTTGAACTCTTTGTTAACTCTACTCGCTTAGAAAAAGTAAAATAAAACGGCTAACTAATTTAATAGACATTTTAACACTTAACTCGTAGCTAAAAGTCTCATTAGCCCAATGTCATCTTCAGAAGTTTCCTTAAATAGTGAATTTGAACAAATTCGTGGTACTACACAACTTAAAGAGACAATTAAACAGGTTTATTACTAGTGCTTACAGGAAACCAACCTTTAGCGGTCTCTACACAAGATGGGATTCGTTCTGTGCGCGGAAAGTCAAGCTGTCGCTTGTTGCCTGTCTGGTCAGTAGAGCCAAGAAGATTTCCTCACCCGAACGCCTGCCCAATGAGCTGGCAAAGCTGAAAGAAACTTTCTCCTTGAATGGCTACCCTGACGCTGTTGTCTCTGCAATCTTCACAATAGCTAGTTCACCAAGTGACTCGGAAATTGGCCCAAGAAGGTGTCCAGTTTACGTCCGACTTCCGTGACTGGTTTCCGTTTCAGAGACACTCGAAAAGAGGATAAAGAAGGCAGTTACAAAATGCTACCTGGCCAACAATCCAACAGTAGTGTTTAAAAGCAAACCCCTTCACCCAGCAGCACAAAAGGATGTACTGCCTACCCTTCAACAGAGTAATGTCGTATACCAATACCAGTGTCCCTGTGGGGACGGATACGTAGGTCGTACGTCCAAAGGCTGATAGAAAATTTCAAACAGCACGTGCCTCCACGTATGCGAGAAGATACAGCACTTCCCTCAAATAGCAGCCAGAAAGACCAGATGCTACAAGAGGAGCCCAGACAATTACCGCCGGACGATCTGCTATCGAACAACATCTTGTGGACAATTCTTGCTGTCGTGAAAAATATGACAATGGACATTTTAGAATTTTATGTAGAGGTCGTTCTAAGTTTCGTCTTTCTGTATTAGAATTATTGTATATTTCACGTTTTCAACTGAGTTTGTGTAGGCAAAAGGAGTTTGTATTCATGTTGTCAATGTTTTAGCGCGCGTATCTCATGTTATGTTTCCTTCTGCGTCCTCATATTATCAATTTCGATCCTCTCTGTATGTATAATTAGTCTCTTTGTACAGTAGTTCCTTACCGATGTAGATCAACTGATGAGAATCGGTGAAAAGCTTCTTGATCAAAGTGAGTTGCCTGTTTAATTGTCTCTTTAAATAGTGGATTTATAAATTTCTTCTACCTGATAGTTCAAAAAACATCAATGCAAGCTCAAGAAAAAGTAGTTTCCTATGCGTGTTTGGTCATCCTTTTGAAAAGTCATGGCTCCCCACCCAACCCCCGTTCCCGTTTGCGTCTCTGGTAGTATGACAGACTCGTGCGTCTATGTCAAATATTTTCCTCTCTGCGCCGACTTGTGATACGTTGAGTAGTCATTGAAGTTCAACCTCGCTAATTAAGTTTGTTGCACCGTCTATGTTGATATAGTTTGGTTATTCTTCATACACTATCAGTGTTATTGCTAATTACACAAGCTACGGCTTTTAGTAGACTATTTCTACTTAGTATCGAGCGCATAAGGAGAAATGTGCAGTTGTTTCAAGCCCAAGTAAGTTGAGAATCAGAGAGTTGAGAACCAGCTAGGGCCCAAGGGTGGAAAATGCAAGTAATGGCAGGACTCAAATCATTCTCGCAACCATACCTGATGCAAGTTTTTTCATTACGCATCAAGTCGTACTAGCTGGTTCATAGGTTCGGCTATGAAGTAGTTATCCCTGACCCCTTCTTGGCGGCACTGGCCCTCGTTTCTACTGACAAATTGGACTTTAGCAAGCAGAAGTACAATTATAGATTTATTCACAAAAGAATCTTAAAACCTAGATCTTGTTACAGTTGCTGTCTTGTAGGTAATTGTTAGTTCAAACCGTTAGATAGAGTGGTTTATACAGGTTTCAAAACTTGCTATGTTTCAGATCCCTCTTTCTTTTAAGAGAACAATGGAACATTTATTTCCTGTACCCCCATTCCACCCCCTCTCAATAAAAAAGCTCCACCATCCAACAGCGATGGTGTTAACGTTGTAAATGTAATATGGTCTCTAAAGAAAAGTGATCTTAGTTCTGACGTTGATCATTTATTTAGGGAAATAGCGATGGAGAGATATACAAAAACGATTTTATCGTTTTTCGTGAAATAAAGATGATCTCATATACCATCTTATGTTGCTTAGCGTCTCCAAGCTGAACTCCTTAAGAATCCTGTCCGTAGTTTTGCCTTCCTATTTCTCACTGACAGTTAATTCTGATGTATATTGCGCAAATCTCAACTTACGGGAGATTACCCGTATTTCTTCACAGCTGACAACATCGAAAAAAGCTTGCAGACAAGATAAAGTATATTCCTATGGATGTATAGGGATTAAAGGGTCTAATTCTATTCCTTTGGCAAGCCTCTGCATGTCAATGCATTTTTGGTGCACGAATCGACTAGAAAATATTGGGGGTGACGTCCGTAGTATTTTTCTCCAACTAGTGTATTCGTCAAGTAAAAGTTATGCAGGAGTTGTTAACGATGTCAGAGCTACCAGTAGCATTTATTTATTTATTTACTTCTTTATTTACTTATTTTCTTATGTAATTCTTTATTTATTTATGTATTTATTTATTATTTATTTGTTTATTTATTTATCTATCTATTTATTGATTGATCGATTGATTGATTCATAGATTGATTGATTTATTATTTGATTTATTTATTTATCTATTTATTCATATATTTATTTGGTTATTTATTTATCTGTCCATTTATTTATTTATTTATTTATATAAATACAGGGTCTTTCACATCTAAACAAAACTGTTTGTCATGTAAGTCCTGTCAAAAAAATAAGAGATAATAAAATTAAAAGTAGAATAAAGACCTTAAAAAGTTAAATAAATCAACCAATTTTTAAAAAAGAAGATTATGATGTGCAACATATCCGATATACATTAAATGATAACCACTACTTAATTTAATGGATTGATAAATGATAGATTGATTATTATATTATTGAATTTTATGCAGGCAAGAAACCATGCACTTAGAGAGTAAAAATGCTGCATGAAAAAGATTAAAGTTGCAAATAATGAAAGACCAGCAATTCATTGTTGAAAGCAATGGGGAACGAGAGGGGAGCTTATGATAATAAAACGGTAGTAAAAGCAATTTAATTCTTATAAGAGTCTTTAATTCCTTATTCAACATTTGCAGCAGTCATAAAACCCATTCTTTATTGAATACAATATTTTTAATGGGACAAAAATAACGTAGACAGACAACGCCTTGGTGCATAAGAATTTTAGCTACATGTTAGGATTCAAAAAGTTTCATGGAGTAAAATGTAATAAAACTCTCTAGAAAAGCTTAATCAAAGGATTGTATGCAGTTCAATTTGTTCTGTTTTCTCTGAAATTAATGTACCAATACGAATTTTTCTTATTTCAGTTTCTACACCTTATTGAAGAAAGTCGCTTCAGTCTTCCCTTTACAACTATAAACCAGACCTTAAAGGAGATATTACCTTTCCTTCTATGTTACAGAACTTGTGTCTTAGGCCCATGGATCGCTTGTTAAGAAATGATAAAACGTTGAAAAGTAATTGCTCCTTGTAGTCTGTTGCTGCCAAAAATCTGTCACAAAATACATTTTGGTAGATGCGGCCACCAATTATCTATTAAAGTTGCTTGAAAGATGTGCTCATCACTTCGTTATTTCAGTAATCACAATCTGGTAACCTGGACTAAAATTGTCTACACAATTCCTAGAATTTGAAAGGAGTGAATTGTTTGCCCCTGATGCTCATCAAAATATGCAACTTTATCACACGTTTTTCCGTTTTCATTTAAACATGAAGGGTGCTGGCTATTCTGCTGGCTATGAGTAATTGGTCTGTTTATCAGTTGCGTTGATTTCCAGAAACAGTAAGTTTTATAACACTACCACTCTCTAGCACTTCACATATAAGATATACCAGCATTACACAAGACATAGTTTACTTCAAGTGCAAAATATATACCCTAAACCTCTTATGTCTCCTTTGGATTTTGTCATGGTCTGAATTCCCATACAATGCCATGCCCACCTTCTTCGTAATTGCCTCTTTCGTGCTCTTAAAAGGATCATGTTCCATCTTTATACATTTTAACATATTATTCTCTTTCATCAGTTGATATCTTATGACTATTCAACAAAAGATGGGGGAGACTTAATTTGGCTTATTTTTTCTTAATCTATAAGATATAACTGACAGCCTGACAACTTGTTGGCAAGTTATACGTAAGTTTTGCGTCACAATGAAATCTGCTTCAGAAGTTTATACTTTATTTGGTCTTTTTAAAAAACGTAGGATTCAAATCGTTTTCGTATACGTTTGCTCAAGAAGTGTGAAAAGGCGACTCAGAACAGATCCCTGAGTAACCCCAGCCGCAATTTCGCAGTTTTAATATGTATTACATTTCAGACTACTGAAACTCAAAAACATAAAATTTCAATTAAAACAAAAGCGATCAGTCTATTCTCTGTAACTTAAATTTCTCTAGTTCAAGAGGTTGCTAGTGGTACAATATCGAAGTGTTTTTGGACAAACACTACTGATCAACATTGATGTTAAATACTTTGTAATGATTATCATCGGTCCTTGGGGTATTGAGAACTAGCAAATGAGCAATGAAACGCAGACACCTTAAACAAACCTAGAAAATGTAAAGATGATCTGGGTCAATCAACGGATGTGGACACTAGACTACGTAAGCCATAAAATATTATTGTAACCCGCTTATAGCTAGTTTGCGACCGCAGCATTTAATTTTCAAGTGCTTTGAAACCTTTGTATGAAACTGCAATCCCCTTTGGTAAGATCATTTACAAAAATCATAATGCATGAAGCAAATTCTGTTTATTTTAGAGGTAGTTTTGGGGGAATTTCAACCTCATTGAAACTGCAATATCACAAATCTTGTAGAGTTTTGTACAACATCTCACTCGGGCCTTGGAACGACATCAGGACCTAAATCCATATTGGTTCATGTAATGAAAATGCCTGCTCTATTCCTTTCAATCTATAATTAGATAAAAAAGCCAATTTATTGTCTTTCCGAGTAAAATGACGATCGGCGTGGAAGCCAGACCATGGACTCATTTCCATAGCCCCTCCAAAAGTCGATTGTGCGGGTGTACTGAGTGAGGGTGCAATAGGTGTAACCACACTGGAACTAGAAACATTGGTCGCAGATCGTGAAGTTTGAAGAGACCATGTGATCACTAGACTAATGAAAACCAAGTAAGTAAGTAATTTGTTTAACTGCACTTTCTAAACAGACTTTTCGTAAAGATGGTGTTTGTGTGCTCATTAATGAGACACTATCATGGAATAAAATTTGTGCCTCCTTATCTGTATCTCTTTTCATTCATTAAATTTTGTCAATGACGAAAAATCTTAGAAAGTCGAAAAAATCTTGTTACGAAATCTTAGATGTCAGTAGTTTCAAATATGGATGGGCATATGTGTCACATTGGAAAGTTATGTATTCTTAAAATGATTTCAGGCAATTGAAAACGTATCGATTTTTATACTCATAAATGATCTATAATAAACAAACAAGCTGTAGCTGACAAGCAGATCTAGTTGCGAGACATAGTGATTCAATAAGGTGGACATGTGACAAGTCGCCTAATAGTATTCACACTTTTTTCTCAGTGTAAGAGCCTTATATCTGATCTTTTAGTTTAAAAGTACTTGAGAAATAGTGATCCAATGAAGAAAAGATCTCGGCGAGCGCTTAACAGTTCTAAACTTACTTCGCTTCCCACCATTAGCTATCTTAAAATGTGCCAGAAAATGAGAGCTGTTGCTGGTAACAAAATCTCGAGATACGTGTGTAAAAAGGCGCAAATGATTTGAACTGCTAGAGAACTTAAGGTGCCTAAATTATTTAAGAAGCTCATTTTAGGTAGCTCTTCGACAAAACTGATAGTCACTTATTTTAACTGTGACCACAGTGAACAGGATGAAATAATTTTCTGTTTGGAGGAGTTAACCTCCAGTCAAGAAAGTGAGGTTTTGAGATTTTCATAAAATCCATATGTCCAACGACAGATGTTTATTGATGTACTGAGTGTTATCAGTAGCTGTTCTGCTAATGAGATCAATAGAAGCAGGAACTCCATTTGTGTTGTATTCACACAGTGAAGATAGACATGGAATCAAATTTGTCGTGAGTGTATGCATATGGAATGAAAAGCCAGGAGCGAACCAAACGTCATAGCGCATTTTACTCTGTGTGACCGCTGACCATATATCACTTGTTTACCAGAATAGTCCCAGTTGTGCCACTCCAATCCTTCTATCCCTATAAACGCTCTAGAGACCTAAATTTATCTTGGCTTTTGTCTTACCACTAATTTTTGTTAGCAGTAGAGAATCATCATCGCAACATGCCGCTATTACTCACTTGACAGCATCCTGTTGCTAAATTTGTGGCATCACAAGAAATTTAAAACGGTTGCCTAGTTTATGCTCTGTCTTCGTAGGAGAAATTCATTTTAAAATTAGAACCTTTCTTAATGAATAACTATTCATTAATGAATAAATAATAGCAATAATAATAATAATAATAATGAATATTCTTAATGAATAACTTGTTGCCCAATGGCAAGACGTAATCCTTGTCAGAGACAGTTCAAGGAATTTTGTTGACACAGGTTAATATTGACCACAATTGTCAACATTTTGTTACGTTATTACATTAAAATGGTGTTGATTGAATGCCTGAAAAATACACATTTAAATACGATTTAAGCAGATAATAAGAGTAGTTAAAGTATATTACTATGTTCAACGTCATACATAATTAGCATACTTTCTATGTACTTGCATGCTTATTTAATCTTATGTATAAAAACATCAGATTGAAAAGTCATGATACATGTTTTATTTGAGATTCTTTGGAGTCGCAAAAACACCAGAAATTAAATGTGCTAAACCCAAAGAAAGTATATGACTCTCCCAAAGAAACACTCGATACTTCATGAATTTCAGATACATCTTTACAACATTAGATTTACTTTCTGAAGCGAGTGAAGTAAAATTTCTTACTAACTCCATAGACTGATTCCCTTCAAATATTTTTATCTGAATAAAATTTTTAGAATACCGTATTGACCAGACCTGCACTAGACCATGTAAATTGATCATACCTGACTGTTATTGCAGAAACGAACTTATGGGACGATACGAAGTATTGAGGCATTCCTCTGATACGGATATTAACTTCTAGTCGCGGATGAGGTACAAGAAAAACCTTAATTTTTGTAAATCTAATACATTTCTAGAAAAGACGATCCAAGGCAGAGACAGATAATAGCTGTTAATGATTTTTTTTGCAATCTACAGGGATTTATTAGGTTTCTAGAAGAAAACTACAAGAAGAAAGAGGTTTTTGCAGCCTACACGAAGACCTAAAAATGATGATGTTTATTCCGGAGACAATCAGAAATACTGAAGATGAGTTTTATTTGTTTGTTTTTCGAATTTTATAAAAGTATCGCCACATTTTCTGTAAGAAACTTGTTACTTCTTATCTGTTAGAATTCGGTTCAGTGATTAGTGGTGTTTTGAACTAAAAGTATTGGATTGTGACTTTGGGTACTGTAACTAACGTCTATATAAGTAGACAACAATGCTTACTTCTTTTGTAGGATGATGAAGCGATTATTTAAAGCGAGTATAAAATTGAAATGGGCGTTCGCTAGAATAGTGGGTCATTACTACTAAATGGTAGCGTAAAATTATAATGATTTTAAGCCATTTGGCCTGATATCATTTAAAATATTCCAAAATGTGAAAGTTAAAATGAAAAATATATGGTTAATTGCTGTTTTAAACAAATATAAATATATACAAGTTTATTAAAACACGATTGAAACTATCGTCTTCCTTATTGACTATCGTGTTGTCATCTTATTTAGAAGATCATTAAAATCAGCAAATTACTTATTGACGTGGCCACCTGGCCTCTGCAGAAATCAGGCTTTCCACCTCTTGCCCTAGTTCCAGCGTAGCTACACCTTCCGCATCGTAACTCAGCATATTTACACAGTCAAGCTTCGGGAGATTTCTGGATTTTGAGTCATGGTCTGGCTTCCACAGGTAATTGGTGGACACTTAACAAGGTACCAATGAACTGCCTGTTTCATTGTAGATTAAAGAAGGAAACAAACAGGTATATCGATAGGTCGACACTATTTGGAGGGAAGGATTTCTGTGCTTTCCCATACTTATATGTAGCTCTCATTATTTTCTTTTTATCTTGACTGGTTGGTATGTAAAATGCAATCTGATCTCCTATATACGCATCCTTTGCATCAGAATAAAGCGTCATATTTAACATGGCATCAGCATATATTGAACAATACTGGTCATATTGCAAATCTTTGTCTTGCCCACCTCTTCCTATTGCCTGTCTTATGATGACAATTTTTTTTACATTCATGAGTTGATTGGAGTGTATTACCACTGTTAGACTTCAGTTACACCGTTAACACAAATTGGCTTAT